>JAHWFP010232528.1:23499-43024 GCA_023313725.1 Lithobius niger | reverse complement strand
GTGTGTGTGTGTGTGTGTGTGTGTGTGTGTGTGTGTGTGTGTGTGTGCAAGGTGTGTTTAAACATTAAAGCATTAAACATGTGACTTCTGACTTCCAGCTGTTGCACACAGAAGCTTCTAGTGGTAATACTGTGTTGGCAGGCAAAATTGACCATTTGACCGGTGTGCTGGACCACTTTCTTAGCTCAATTCACCAACTGCTTAAAATGAGCTTTTCTAATCTTGAACTTAAAATGGAAAATGCCCTCCTGAGCCAGTCATCTATGATTGGCACATTTTTTGAGAAGGTTGCTAACCATGACATCACCGAGACGGGCGTCACCCATTTTTCACCAACCAGGCAATCCATACCTACTAACCCCCATGCCACCACATCTATGTCAGTAAGTACTGTGGTGTCTATTACTAAAGCGAACGAAGTGCAAGTGGTTTCTGCAAATATTGACAAGTTACCTAGCCGAGCTTCTGACGTTGACATGTTACTTAACTCATCCGTGCCCGTGGACTCCCACTCTGGGCGGTCGTTGCACAAAGGTAACAGATCTTCTAATGGTAATTTGCCTTACCCTAAGAGGGTACCAAGACCATCACCTGCTGAAATTGAAAGGCTAAATCAGTTCAACCCTGCAGTCAACAGTGGCAGTACTCGGCATGCTTCAGTTGCACAACCATGTAACAATTCACCAGGACAGCTTTCCTCTCCAAACCCTACACAAAAAGTAAGGAAAATATTAAAATTCCTCATTATTGGCGATTCGCAGGTCAGGAAAGTTAAACTACCATGGAATATTGGCAACTCAAAGACTTGGTGCTTTCCTGGTGCCCGTCTTGTGACTGTGTTCCAAACATTTTAAATCCTTCAGAAGATATTACCAATGTAGTGCTCTGTGCCGGGACCAACAATGTAGGTTTAGACTCTCCGGCAGTCATTGCCCAAAAACTCCGTGAGTTGATTGACATAATCAAATACTTTTTACCCACAGTGCGCATCACTGTTATCAGTATCTTCCCTCAAAGGCAGCGTTTCCGTGTACATCACTGGCCTTCCCTCCAACAGTATACTGTTCAGTGCAATGGCCATATTATGGCATGCTGTAAGGAAGCAGGAGTTGATTTAATCTCCTTATGGGATTTAATTTCACGTAGACATGGCATCCTTGCATCTGATGGTAAAAATGAAACTACCATCAAACGAGTTAAAAGGACTCAAGAGTGGGTCCCTGGGTAAAAAATTGCTTGTTGATGCCATTATACAAAGTACGCTACTCGAGCGGAAACCATTTAACTTCTTCTCTTTTGAGGGAAACTAACCTTGTTTAATAGACTAATCGTTAGTCGTATGACGTAACATATTCCCAGTTTTCCTCCCGCAAAATCGCATCTCAAAACGCATACTAACGACGATGTTTACAGCAATGTGTGTTTAAGAAAGTGTCTTACGAGTGATACCAACGACGCTCATAGACAATGCGACAAACTCCACATTAACGATGAACTCGATTTTATTTTTTCAGACCCCGACGTATGCCCTTTGGCATACGATTTTAAAATGTCGTTTTACAATACCACTGCTGTTCCTGAAGGTTCTTGTGTTGTTGGTAACTTTATCGATAGGTCCGTTTCATATGCGTCACAGAAACGTGGTTCAGCGATCAAAATCATGGTGTTTGTAACCTAGACGGTTACACTTTTATAGCAGGAAACAGAATTCTAAAAAAGGGAGGAGGTATTGGAATGCTAATTAAAAACTGCTACAGCTTCCAGGTTAGACATGACTTAAAGTTTTCTATTGATGAATTGGATGGCCAGGGTATGTTTTTAGAAATTACTTTTGGGCACCATGTGTATGTTGTTGGAGTGGTCTATAGGCCTCCAGCTGGCAACATGCTTAATTTCAGCAGTGCCTTTAGTTTTACTATAAACAAAATTTGTGCAGAGAAAAAAAGAGGTTATATTTTAGGAGACTATAATGTTGACTTAAATAAGTATGTGTCTGATTACGCCATTTCATCTATTGTGAATGATTGGCTTTCTGTAGGATTTGTTCCAATTATCACAAAACCAACTAGAATTACGGATTCCTCTGCTACAAGAATTGACAATATTTGGACGAATCATTTAAGCAAGGGAACTCATACTGGCATTATCATCTCTGATTTCACCGATCATTTTCCAATCTACGTGTTCTTGGAATCTAATAAGCTTAGTAAAATACATCCTTGCTATAAGATTAGGCGACATTACTCTGAAAAAGGTTATAATAATTTGGTTGAGGGCTTAAAGAAAGAAATGCGGAACGAGTTAAATCTTAAAGATGACTTAGACCTATTGTACGAAAATTTCTTAGCCAAATTCACACACCACTTGGATATTGCATTTCCCATAATTGAGCCTAACTTTAAAAATGAAACTACCATCAAACGAGTTAAAAGGACTCAAGAGTGGGTGTCTCCAGAACTGCAAAAACAAATCAAAATGAAAAATAAGTTGTACAGGAATTACATTAAGAAACCAGATGCTAATAATAAAGAGAAATACAAATCTGCATACAAAAACGTTAACATCCTTATTAAGGAAGCAAAAAATAATTTTTATGGCAACCTTTTTAAAAACAATAAAAATAATAGCAAGGAATAATGGAAAGATTTGAAAAAACTTACAGGTACCCATAAACCCCATAACATGACTCTTTCACATGCTAGCCTGAATTTCAATGAAGCTCCTGGGTTGGCTGCAGAATTGAATTTGCACTTTGTCTTCATTAGACCTAATTTGGCTGCTAATTTGCCTACCGTGCCTCATGTGGGAAATACAGGAACCAAGTTTAACGATTCACTTTTCTTGTGGCCTACCGACGCATGTGAGATCGAGGGCATTATTAGGGCATTCCCAGAGAAAAAATCAAGTGGTTTTGATGACATTAGCATGTTACTGGTCAAACGGTGTTGTAGGTATTTGTCACCACCTCTTGCACAGCTCATAAACAAATCCCTTACGACAGGTTATGTTCCGAACCAGCTTAAAAAAGCAAAGGTTATTCCTCTCTACAAATCTGGTAATGTTAATGATTTTTGTAACTATAGGCCCATTTCTTTGTTGCCTGTTTTTTCAAAAGTATTTCTTTCTGGAAAAACACCATCTGTTGAGCGACAATCAATTTGGTTTTCGCAGGGGTAGATCTACAGTTCAAGCACTACACACTGTCGTTAATAAGGTTATCGAAAACATTGAACTAGGTAACTTTGCCGTGTCTGTTTTTTTGGACTTATCCAAAGCCTTCGACACAGTAGACCATGAAGAAGCTTTCCTCAATTGGTATCTGAGGTGTTACTTACAATTGGTTTAAAAGCTATCTAGTGGGTAGAACACTGTTTACGGATCTAAATGCAGTTCAGTCTCCACTGCTGGGAATTACTGGTGGAGTGCCACAAGGGTCCATCTTGGGCCCAATACTTTTCTTGGTGTACATTAATGATATTTTTTCTTGTAGCAAACAGTCGTTCGTAGTTGGCTTTGCAGATGATACCACGTTAGCATATTCCGGAAAAGACTTGAATGTCCTTATCAGCCACGTTAACTTTGATCTTAAAAGATTTACCCACTTCTTTGATTCTAACAAATTGTCATTAAATGCAAAGAAAACTTAATACATGATAATGGGTTAGAGTCAAAAAAAATGCGCAAATTGATCAAAATGAGGCACACGTCATCAAAATTGCGGACGTCGTACTCGAAAGAGTGAGAAATGTTCGTGTTTTAGGTATTGTCCTTGATGATCTTCTTTCATGGACACCACAAATTAACTATGTGTGCAGTAAAGTTGCCAGAGGATGTGCTATCCTGTCTAGAGTGAAAGGATTTGTTCCATCTAAATTATTAAGAATTCTATACTTCTATACGGGATTACTGTTTGGGATGCAGTTTCTAACTGCAAGCTACAACGTATTCTTGTACTTCAAAAAAGAGCAGTAAGAAGTATTGCTAAGGCAACTTATGACCACCATTCTTTACCTATGTTTAGGAAGTTTGAAATTATTAAGGTTGCTCAACTTTATCAATACAATGTTTGTCTTTATATGCACAGCCTTGTTTACACTGCCAGCGAAACTCGGTCTTGCTTCAACAGACTTATCCGTGTGAAAACCTTCCACGATTGTCACGATTACAACACCCGTAATTGTGATAAGCTTGTCTTACCAAGGTGTAGAACTGACCATGCAAAACGCAATCTCACCTACACGGCTGTAAAAATCTGGAACTGCCCCCCTCTAAGTATCAAGCAGGTGAAAAATACCAAAAAATTTGCCTTTACTTTAAAACAGTTTTTTATACATCTTAATGAATAACTATTTTCATGCTGGTCTCTTCTTAATATGTATTCATTCTTAAATTTGCTAATTGGTCGTTTCTTTCCGAATTGTAGGTTCTCCTATTTATTATTTTATTCATATATATGTGTTTATATATATATAGTTTAATTTGTTTTGTTTCACCACGTTAAGCATTTACATGTTGCTAATACTGTATTTAGGATCTCATTGCCTTTTGTTACCATATTATGCTTTGACGTTTTGTATGTATAATGGGTTCTTCCCTATAAAACAGGTTCGTAAGAACCTCGGGAAGTGTTCCCTTATGTTTTCACATAAAAATAAAATTCTATTCTATTCTATGGAGATAGTCCTCGCTTGCTGGGTTTGATTGTATTTTGGCAAAATTTTTGCTAAGTTTTATTTCTGAGAATTTAAGGTCTCAAACGTTTATTTTTGCAATTGCTTGCAATTAATTTGTTTGAATTTGTTCTCATACACTGTTTTTTTTTTCAAATGACGTCACACATCACCGAGGAGCACGACAGCGACTCTTCGTCTGAGGATCACGCCACTTTACAGAGGGCTGAACGAACGCTTGGTGCCACCGCTACAGGTAACGTGATAGGCCGATCTCGGCAACGTATTTTACGGATGTCTCATGACTCAATGCCAACCTTAAATCGCATTTCAAATGCTAGAAAGTCGGATGCCTCACATTTTTAAACTGACCCATGGGCACCTACTTTTCCCCCTGTTGGTGCTACAAATTATCATCATGTTGATAGAGATTCGATCAATAGTACTCGAATTCCTCGTTACGAAAATGATCAAAATGTTGTTTTTCCTACAGACAATGTAGACGCTCAAAATGTTGCTCCCACCCCACTGCAAATCATTTTAACCAAGATGTAGGTTTTGCTTCCGACTTTCAAAAAGCTAAAACTCAGAGCTCCCCTGTAAATAATGGTACGGTACGTACTGCCGTTGGGCTGATTTTTGACGTGGATTCCACATTAACTAGTATATCTGAGTTAAATAAAAAACTGGCTGCATCGCAGACCCATAAAGCTAATGATGGTTTTTCAATCGCTTTTTCCCTCAAAGGGAACCAGCCCTTAAACCTAAACCGCCGTCACCTTTTGACGATGATTTTGAATTATATTTCGATAAGCCTCCGCTTACAGGCATAACCCTGAACCAACACCTTGTACTTTATTACAATTATTACACCTTGCTGACTTTATTACAATTCCAAGAGACGAATATTTACGCCTAATTGCGTCCGAAAATCCTTGCCGACTTAGAACTTCAGAATTGCATTCGCAAATCTTGCTCCTGCCCTGCAGGCTATGCTTTCAGCACAAAATATTTCGTCGTTTTCACAGCTTCGTGATTTGGCGATGCGAATGCAGAAGTACATGCAAGCAGCTTTAAAGGAAGATGAAGACAAAAGGTTATGTCTAAACCAACGTCAATTTTAAGTGCAAACCATAGTCTCTTCTAGCGCTCATAGTCAAAATCCACCCAACCTACCCCCTCCCCCTCCAAATTACCCTCTTCCGCACCTTGCATCCCCTCCGCAAAACTTTAGTTATCAGAATTATGTTCCCCCCTCCCCCCAAAATCAGGGACCTACTGCCTTTAGCAACCCTCAAGCTTCACAAAACAGTGTTTCGACCTCTGGAGACCCTCTTCAGAACCGAAATTTCAGTGGACGACGCAACAACAACCAGAACCGCAATTCTGCAAAAAACAAGGCCGTACGGCTTGCTACTGTCCTGCAATGCCAGAATATCAGGATATTTCTGGAAACAACCCAATGGCACAAATCAGTCGGAAAACTAATGGAACCCCCACCCCTGAGTCAGGTTGAGGGCGTTAATAATATTAAGACTCATGTCATTGATATTGATTCAAGACCTAGTGTGGGCTTTAAACCGTTCGTCCCAGTAATTTTTAACGAGATTGTTTCAACCGCAGTCTGGGATTCTGGGAGTTGTTACTCACTAATTAATTGTGATTTTGTTACTACCATGGGTGATAAACTATTAAACCTTTCCCTTTAAACTTATTAACCGCAAATGGTGAAGTTATCACTACGTCTGGTTACGTTTCTTTATAATTTCAACTGCCTGGCAAAACGTTTAGACACTCTTTAGTCGTTTGTAAAAATCTTCCACACCGTTTCATTTCGGGCACTGATTTAATGATGCGTGCTCGTGTCGTTCAATCTGCAGCTGAAATGACATGGTGGTACGACGATTTGCCACAGATACATTATAAGTATCTTCAATCTCTTGTTGACACGCCTGTTTGTTTTTTTGTTTCTACAAACACTAGGTGGCAAACGATTCTTGATAAAGCGCCGATTTCAGAAGATCAAAAGTCGGTTTTTTCGAAAATCTTTTCCAAGCATGCAAACATTTTCCGAGGCGAGCCAGGCCACTGTCGCACCATGGAG
Organism: Lithobius niger; assembly: GCA_023313725.1. Lineage (NCBI taxonomy): Eukaryota > Metazoa > Arthropoda > Chilopoda > Lithobiomorpha > Lithobiidae > Lithobius > Lithobius niger. Next base: position 36,250 of record JAHWFP010232528.1, on the reverse strand, counting down.
ATGCATATTGATGTAATCGTCAATTTACACTCGTCGTTTCCCTGCAAAGCTAAAAAAGCTCAATGAAGTTATCCAACAATTACTTGCTGACAGTCGCATTGACAAATCTAACAGTCCATGCTGCTCGCCGTGTTTTCTGAAACCGAAACCGAATGGCGAATATCGTTTTTTAATTGACTACAGAAAATTAAACCGAAATTCTGTCCCTGATGCTTACCGCCTTCCGTCAATCGACCTAATCTTGAGTCAATTAGGCACTCCACGTTACATCACCACTATTGACCTTAGGAGTGCATACCATCAGATTCCCCTTGATAAAGAGTCGAGTCAATTGGCTGCATTTGGTACCCCAGGCAGTCTTTTTTCCCCTCGTTATGCTATGTTTGGGATGCGTTGCGCTTCGAAGGTTTTTCAGCACATGATGGAAGAACTGCTTCGAACCATTGACTTCCAGGGATTATTTATTTACCAGGACGACTGTATACTGTTAAGTGAAACCGAAACCGAGCATGCGCAGAAGATCAATTTCGTCCTCGAGCGCTTAAATTTTGCTAACCTAACAGTAAACGTTGATAAGATCAATTTATGTTGCCCTGAGGCACGAGTTTTGGGCTTCATTTTGTCAGCTAATGGCATTCTCCAGGACCCTGCTAAGGTTGAAGCAATCTCTAGAATCAAAACACCAACTACGATTAAGGAGGTCCGGAGTTTTTTGGGGATGTGTACCTTTTTTCGTCGTTATGTGGAATCCTACTCATTAGCTGGCCCGCCCTTTTCAATCTTATTTTTATTTATTATCTTTTCTTCACCTCCTTTTTTTTTTCTTGTGCCTTTCCTACCCTTTAAGGAGTGGAGTGGTCCTCGTAAGAAAATTGTGTTGTTTCTTAGGATGGCACTTTTTTAGTTTGCAGTCTCTTGAATCCCAGTCTTTGTATTGCATGAGTTGTTCTGTACCTTGTTTACCTTTTTTGTTTTTCATTATGTTTTTGCATGCCTTTAGTTTGTGTCGTATAAATTTAAAATGGCTGATTTTTCCTCCACCAAGTTCGTGTGGTCCCCAGAGTGCCTTTAAAACTTAAAAGGAAAAACTTGTTACTGCCCCAATTCTTGCACAGCCCGACTTTACTAAGCCTTTTACCATCCGATGCGACAGCTGTAATTATGGTTTGGGTGCGGTGCTTTTGCAGGATGGAGAAAATGGCCCTCGCGTTATTTCTTATGCAAGTCGCCTTCTACGTAAAAACGAGGTTTATTTTTCCACGGTCGAGAAGGAAGCTCTTTCTGTACTGTAGAGTGTTGAACTGTTTAGAACTTATGTAGAATCTAGTGAGTTTACTGTGATTTCCGACCATCGTTCTCTTGAGTGGCTGAAAAACGCCAGAGACCCAACTGGGCGTTTATCTCGATGGGCCTTACGTTTAGCCTGCTTTAACTTTACTACTAAATATAAAAGTGGTGCATCAAATACAGTAGCTAACCACCTGTCACGATTTGCGTTAAATGTTGCTGAAGGTATTATTGGAAACGATGATGCTTATAGATTACGGATGGCACAGAGAAGTGACCCTGTATTAAAACTTCAGTCGGACGCAAAGCTAGGCGTGTATCTTACAACGCATCTATCAATAACGGCATCATGGGTAGAACTTTTAGAAACAGCCTTGGTGAAACAAGATTTTGTGCTCTTATTCCTCCTTCTGAGCGCATGCTTTTTATTGTTGCTGCACACCTTTGCCCTGTTACAAAGCACATGGATGTCTCAAAACTTAAGTTGATTCAAAACCATTCAACTTGGTTTGGCATGGTTCGTGACATGACAGCTTACATCAAGAAGTGTCACATTTGTCAAACATGCAAAAGTAACCCCTCGTCCGCACGTGGTTTAATGGGTGCCGCCCCCATACCCCAGTTGCCAAGAGACACTTACATTATAGACGTTTCTGGTCCGTTTGTTCGCTCAACACTGGACACAAATACCTTTTGTTATTCAAGATTCCTTAACAAAGTGGCCCGAAATCTTTTCCATGAAAGATGCGAAGGCTATTACTGTCGCAAACATACTTGTTAAAGAGGTATTCTCACGTTACGGGCAATGTAGATGTCTGGTATCGGATAACGGTAAATCTTTTCTAAATGGCATACGTCGCTGTATAGCACGCATGTTTGGGGTTAAGCAGACATTTCTGAGCTTTTACAGTCCAGCCGGAAATCAAAGTGAATGTCTGATAAATACCGTTAAATCTCTCATCCGAACTAGGATCAGTAAGAATCAGAAAACATGGGATTCTGACTTACATATGATTGCTACGGCGCTTCGTGCGACTGTCTCCAGAACCACGGGTTTTTCACCTGCCAAACTTCATCACGGTCATCCCCTCCGTCTACCTGGGACTATTGACCCTGAACTACAGAGTCCCTTTGACAAGAAATCAAATACTTGGGTTGTAAACATGTAAAAATGCCTTGCCAACGCTATTTCAATCGCTCGCACAGCCTTACGTGAGCAACAAGATTTAAATTGCGCTCGTGCAGATGAAGGAAAAAACCTTTTTCTTTCAAAGTTGGTGACGAAGTTTTACGGAAAACTCACTATATTTCTGATAAGGCTAAGCAGTTCAGTAAGAAAATCGCACCCCGGGTTGAAGGCCCTTTATTGTTCATGAGGTTGTCACTCCATTGACTTACAGACTCAAGGATCCGATTAAAGGTAAAATCCGATTTCTGGGACCACGCACTTGTCGCAGTTGAAGCCGTACTCCCGATAACGAGACTCATGCAATTGGTCATGGTTTGGGTATTTGAATTTAATATTTTAACTATTAATTTTTGTTTGGTAGCCTAACATCTTTGCTTTACTTAAATTTAACTTAGTATTCACTAGCCTATTGCTTAGGTGCGTAAATAAAATAAAAAAATAATAAAAATTACTAGCCATCAGGTGATTTTCCTCTCTAACAAATCACCTGATATGCAAATTAACCTCGTTCAATAAAAACCGTTTGTCGTGCTGTTGTGGAGATCACTCTGGGCAGTCCATCGCCTGTAGGCCTGCTTTCGGCAGGTTGACTACTTCCCGTCATTTTAAATTTCAACTAGGTGTTGCCAAGCAAACCATTAATTTTAACATGTGGAATTTTTAATTTTGTGAGCCACGTTTACGGGAAATCATGGTTGCCTCCTGGAAGCCATTGTGTCAGTCTTGGGAGACTGATTTCCTTCGAGAAGCCCTGCACCTGTGAGCCTTCCCACTCAGCTTGAACCGAGGTAACTAAACATTTTAGTTATGATTTTGGTTTAGTACAGAGAGCCGTATTTATCTTGCGTGTGCCGCCAAGTCAGTTTATAGTCCCCAGCATTACACTACACGGCACTTCGTTTTCTTAAGCATGCAGCTTAATGCTCCTTGAGCGTGGTACTTACCGAGAAGGGTTTTTCGAGTAATTTAACGTTTGTTGATTTAACCTTGTAATTCTTAACCCCCCCCATGAGATTGAGGCCATTGAGGTTTTGCCATATTAGAGGTTATTAGAGGTTAGACTCCTGGCCAACTTCTAAACGAACGTCACCTATCATTTCGTTTCCTAACCAGATGCACAATAGTTATCCCGTTACGTGAAGTCAACTCCTAACCCGTTAACCACTAGTTTTCCCTAACGAGACGTCTTTATTATTGACCCCCCCCCCCTTCAGTTTATTCCGTTACGAGAAGCGTTGCTGAGGGTCAATAATCCAGTGCCTTAACCCGTCACGAGAGGTTAACATTGACAATAAGCCTAGCTAATTTTCCATTGCATTTCTTTTTCATGGTCCGTTAGGTGATGCCTTCGACGACATTCCCGTGACGAGACGTCCGTACCATCTTCAGCTCTTTGACCAAATCAGTTTTAAATTCCACGAGCGCCTAATCTATGGGCATCCATAGCAAAACTTGTAGTATCCCTCAATTTTTATGTAACCCCGTCCCAACTGTTTATTAAACCAAAAAGCTAACGCAAACTTCTGTTGTTGACTGAATTCGTTCATTGCATTTACGGTTAAGAGTGTTATGTGAATGATGTTTTGGTATTTTCAGGCTTAATCAATCTTTTCTCCCTTTTCTCGGTTTCAACAGTGGCCTTAAAACCCCGCCATTAAACCCGGGACCTCAAGTGTAGAATCATTCCCTAGACTTTTTAAACCAACATCTCTCCCGCATCTGCTTGCATTCAAGGGATGAAAATGGTCTAACTTACAACTAAAAGCCATAGGAGTTTAAGCTTAAGGTTTTGCGGTGATTATAACAACTTTTACGGCATAAGCACAGCGTGGGCTACTGTCCCAGCATGGGGGATGGAGCGTCGGGTCCTAATTAAAGGGGCCTAACCTTAACACTAATAGTAATCACTGCCACCAAAGGTGGAATTTTAACTGTTTATCAAAAGCTAAAATTAAAGATGGGCTACATATTCATTTTACACTTAAACAATTAATCAGCTAGCAAACGAACTGAAGTTTTTAAAACTCCTGGTTTTATTTTAACAACAATGAGATATAAAAGGCACTTTACAATTAAAGGTTCACTAGATCAGCTTTTGAAATAAAGTATTTAAAAGCAACAAAGCTTGAATTTACAACAAGTAATTCACAAGATTCAGACAAAACAACACTTGGGTTTTGAATAAGTAATCAAATTTTTAAATTAGAAAAAGTAAGGCTGAGTGCTCCCGGAGACACTCGCAAAATTGCACAGCGTCGGCTGATAACAATTTAGCTGACAGTATGTTTCAATGACTACCAACCGTCCACAGTTATGTTTCTAAGTTTTCCAAGTACAAAAGATCAACATCTCTCAGTTTCTCATGAGGCTTAAAAAGCCTGGTAATTTCACTTAGGCATCAGTACGTTTCTTTCGAAATTCCACAAAGATCAAAACGTCAGTTTAGATTAAAAATCCATTTAAAATAAGCAAGAACGGGTTTTGGTTTTTAGTAAGAGAACCACTCCGACGTTATGGGGGTGGGGGACCAAAAAACACGATGATGGCGTCACCTCCCATAATTTTCTCTGAAGCTAGAAGTTAGTTACGTTTCAAACTATGAATTTGAATTAAACTTTCAAAAGCTAAACTACTACTATACGAACCACTACCATTTTGCCCGGCATGGCATCCTTGGACGTGATCTCCACTCCCGACTGGCGTGACCCTTCTAGATTGAGAGATCTGTGAGCTATGCTGAAGAGGGAGGGGTGTGAGGGCTTTTTATGCTGGAGCAGCGGATTCTCGCAACCAAAGTGCGGACGCCAAAGAGAGCTGCGGGGGTCTGATCGGCTGAGGGCCAGGAAAACAATGGAAAGTGGGAGGAGAAGTCGGTTTAGCAAAGGGTTTTGGTCCAGAGCCGTTTGAAGGAGTAGGGAGATGTAAAGAGTAGGGACATGTAAAGATAGGCCAAATGGAGTTTTACTCAAGTGAACTTTGGGAAAAGGCCTTTACATAAAACTATTGACTATTAATTGAGTATTTACATGATTGCTTTGTAAAATGGCTCTTGTTAAAGCTTAGTACTTTGGTTTGGGTAATGCATAAAGCATTACTATTAAATTTAACAAGCTTTAACTGTAAACTGCAGTGTTACACACCACAACTAGGCTGGGCTAGGGGGGGGGAGAGGAAAATGGAGTTTTGATGCAGTTTGATTTTGGATAACTTTCGGAACAGATCTTTATAAGATATATTGCTTTTAATTGAAGGAGAAGCTCGTGGCAACATTCGGATGGTCACAGTCGGAGTTTGAGGGAGAACTATATATAGCAAAATTATATACACAAAAATTCGTGTCCGTGAGGATGCCGATGTCGACTTATTTCGGACTAATGGTAGCGTTTCTGGGGGCAAAAGAATACATAAAAATTATAAATAAACTAGCTGAGCAGAATGCTATAACGCATTAAATAAATGGGAAGTTAACTTGTGAGTTAAATGACAGTTTTGGATTGTAGTGGAAATTTTTCATAGGATTGCTGCAGCTAAATACAATAAAAAATATCACACTTAAAATGTCTGTATCCACATTTATGTTAGGTTAAGTACCAATGAAGGAAGCCCCTCCTAATCCACAACTAAGCTAGTGTATGTGGGCTTTTTGCCCAAAAGAAATAGCAAAAATATAATACAAATGTACATCGAGTTATAATAATGGCGGCCGGAAATGATTAGCGCTAAGGTTGGTTTCGTGAGTTTGTCAAATGTTGATTGTGAATTTTCTGGATTGAATTTTCAAATTCGGGCTTCTCCAAGAGGTAGATATTGTTGTAGGCAATTAAGGATTGAAGAGTTTGGCCGTTTCTGTCCATTATTAAGAAAATGGCTGAGGTTTGAAAATCGAGGTTTCGGCGCTCAGAGAGAGAAAATAACAATTGTTCGTTTGCAAAACGAAGTTTTTTTCGGCGGCCTGCGTTTACATTTTCAATTTAAAGTTAAAATTTCCTAATATGGCTATGTTTGACGAAATTGTTGAGGGTCTTAAAAACAAGGACTTCAAGAAAGCCTGTTTGGACCTGGGTTTAGCAGTAAGAGAATCTAAACAAATATCTCTACAAAGTTTACGAGATGCAGTTGACGATGAAAAAATTTCATTAACTGAACTAGCTGATACTCTGGAAAGTGCAATTGAAAGAGGAGAATTAGCTATTCAAACTACGAAAGAAATTGCTTTAAAGGAAAATGAATTATTCTTAAAGGCAGAAGAATTAAAGTTAAAAACTTTAAAAGTTGCTGACGCTGATGAACGTAGAGCACATGACCTTGCATTAATTGACGAAAAGGCACAAATTCGTGACCGTGACGCTCAATTAAAGGAGCAGGAAGCGCAAATTAGAAAACGCTCTAGCACTCAAAAGCGCAATACGCAGATCGAATTAGCTAGGCTAACTGCTGCTAATTTTAACATTAATTCTGGCTCCTCTAGTGGTACAGTAACGCCTACCTCACCTATAAATCCAGTGAGTAAACCCGGTAAAATCGCCGATGTTGTACGATTAGTAAATACATGGACCCCCAAGTCAGAGATTAACAGTTTCCTCAAATTTTGAAAGAACCATGTTAACGCAAAAGATCCCTAAGGACGAGTGGGTAGTTTGTTTACAACCACTTTTAGGAGATGTATTAATTAAATTTGTGACCAGCTCCAAGATCCTGACATTCATGATTATGACAGTGTTAAGACTAAACTTCTTGACAGGTTTGTACAAACAAAAGAGTCAGTCCAAACCCAGTTTCGTTCCCTCGAAAAGGAACCGGAACAGTCGTTCCACGATTCTGCATTTGAACTGGAAACCCTGTTTTTCCATTGGGTATCAATAGCTAAGATTAATCAGTGTTATGATACTTGTAAATTTGGTTCTTCTTGAACAATTCATGAAAGCCTGTCCCGTTGCACTCCGCAAGTGGGTCCCAGACCAAATTAAAACTGGTACGTTAGCCAAGGCAGCAAAACTTTATGACGAGTTCACCACCAGAAACAAACAGATTTCTGCCGACATGGCCCTTAAAACAGGGAAGGCACAAGCTAGTGCTTAGTCGTCTAAACAAAACAAACAAACCAGAAACGTATTAGCCAACCCGGTTGGGCCTAATAATAACAGTGACAGTAACTAGCTCCGATGCTAACGCTGATAAAACCGACAGTGCCAAATCTAACAATGTTAGAACGTGTTACAAATGCAATTCGCCTTCGCATCTCCGCAATCGATGCCCCGAACTCAACAAAGCTTCGGCATCCGCTAATGCATGCTTTCTCGTGGGGATAGATGCCCTAACTATTTTACAATCTATCACTCTGGATGGTGGCGTGGGAAATGTAACATAAAAATTTTGTGCGATTCCGGCAGTTGCGTAAATATTGTCAGCCCTAAACTGGTCAAAAACTGGCCACGTCTAAAAAAAAAACAGTCCGTTGCCGGACTATTTTAAGCAGTGAATAGTCCTAATAGCCAGAGTAACCCCACTCCCAGTGTCAATAAATGTTGACACCGGTATGCCTTCCACATCCATTACCAAGTAAGGCCTAGCATAGTCAACACTGCTAGCCCCCACATCCGCCACCGGGCACACACTCTGACCAGTCCCTCCAATTCTTGTGACAGCATCCAACTTACAAGCCCGATATAGTCCACCATATCCCCGTCACCTGCAACCAGACCAAGCCGGTTCAGCCCGGGGGCTGGTATACAATTTCAGAACGTGAACACAATCGAAAACTCCTTCGCCGTAGGTTCAGCAGGGATACGCACCGCCCAATCCAAAAACGAGCATTCCTGGTAACAAACCGCCATACCAGGGCAGACTACAACAGTATCACTACTGTATCTCGTAGTTAAACACTGCAAAGTAAATTGCTTCGTTTTTCTAAATAGGAGCGACACCAAGGGAAATCCCAACTGCAAAACATTTAATTCGGAAGTGTACGGTGTCATGTCAGCCCCATCAGAATAGCACACGACCACGGCTGAATTGCAACAAATATTAAAATCGGAATTCACCTTCTCCAACAATACATCAAATTGCCTACTCAACTCAGTATTAAGCAGAAAAGTATTCGCCACAAAATGATGAGGCGGGTGACCAGCATAGGCAACTAAACCCGTTAAACCTACAGTTGCATCCGGCAAAGCCACCTGTTCCCTCTGCCACACTAGCCTATCGCACAACTCAGTAAAAATATCAGCTGCCTTTGCTTCATCACAGACATGGCTAGCCTTCATCCTGTATTTATCACCAGTAATTTTAAAAGGAAACTCCCTACCATCCATAATGCTAGGAGACCCAACACGGTCTTCCGGACCGCACACCTCCATAGGCTCAACCCCAGAATCATTACTTTGCTTGTCATCGACCGTAACCCCTGAAACTGGCACTGAAACCAAATTTTGTTTGCAACTCTCAACTAATTTCACAACAGCCTGAGAGCTAGCTGTCACCACTGAACCCTGAAGTGCACTCACCAGCTGCTCGTTACGAGCCTGACTCTACCCTTCCCTCTGATAGAATCCTGTTAATTATTGCGTGTATACTGTTGGTTATTGCCATAATTGTTATTACCGCCCTTGCCTCTACCTTTATAATATTGGTTACCACCATTATATCCTTTCTGGCGGAAGCCATTACCAGAACCAAAACCACCCCTAGAGCTACCACTGGAATTCTAACTCCAGTTGCCCGTTTGAGGCGGCCACTGTCTCCCATTCCTCAGATAGTTCTGTTTACGCTTGAAACATGAAGCCCTGAGGTGGCCCAATTTTTTGCAGTGAAAGCACGCTTTCACCTCTGTCACCGCTACCTTAGCCTGTTCAAACCGATTATGCACTGAATTAACCGGAGGCGGGAGAGAGCAGGGAACCCCCATTTTGGCCCTGAAGTCGCACTCGACGCAAATTTTCACGCGCTGTCAGAATTGCCTGTCTGCTGATGGCCTTCTCAAGCATTTCATGGAAGGATTTAGGTTCCACTGCTGACAAATAAGATTCAATTTCACGCGGCACGCCCTGCAAAATGCTGCCCGCAAACTCTCATCCTTAGACAAAATGTTCATTTGTTTCATGACTGCCGAGTCATGCACATTAATACGCCACAAGCTAGCCGCCAATAACTCCAATCTATCGGCAAGTTGCTCCACCGTCTCCTCAGCTCCTTTAATCGCCCTAAAAAATTCAGCCCTCAAATTTTCCACCATAAGCAGGAACGTAAACACATCCTCCCCCGGCTTACCTGCAAAACGCACAATGGCATCTATAGATGCGCGCAACTCATCGCGAGAAGAGTAGTGAGCCGCCCTCAGACCTGCGTTCCTTTCCAGCAATGCCATGAGCCGCTCCTTGTTGCTATTTGTCCTCGGCCATCTGAGAACATAGCAGCCCCACAACCTCAGCCGACGACCTAATAGGCTGTGCGTCCACTAGAGGCCCCTCTCCGAGCTCGGCTTCACTTCCATCGGCGCAACTCCATCAACACTAGCATGATTACCTGACCCTAAATCCCGAGAAGCCTAAGAGCAGTCCCCACTCGTCCTGGCCGGAGCCACCGGTGCATGTGCCGGTCACGTTAGGCTGTCTCACTGTCTTACCAGTGCTGTCTAATATCCGGCGCCGTATAGGCCGACCCTTGTACGACACTGCCGAGTCCGTATGTGGTACACGAGGCATAACAACTCAATACAAAAATACCCACACCAAAATATAACACCAAACATACCAATAGGCTACAATGGTCAGCAGCGACGAACACTAAAACCCTATCAGAATCCTGTTCTGTTTTTTTTTTTTGCACTAAAAACACACTACACCGGCCAAAATTTAGTTAGCAATCTGACTAATACCGGGGAAGAAAATTTCCTCCTTATCTAGCAGCAAAAGAGTGGAGAGAAAAAAAAATTTTAAACTTTAATCTCCCAACAATCGATTAATCCCGACTAAAATTAACCCCAAGAATCTAAAAGTTCTTAAACCCACTTCTGACACCAGGGTAACAAAGTTATCCTTGGGGTTTGATAACTCTGAAACCTAATATCCAAGTGAAACAAAGACTTGTTGGTTCGTTAATCAAGTTTTATTCACAAAGCCTAAGCTAGGCCTGAAATTGGGCTAGCTCTAATAATCAGTATCTAAGCAAGTATTATTTAGAACAAACAGTAGCCTAAGCTACAACCAAAACTTCTCAATCCTTAAACCAACAATTCCTTAAACCAGTAGCTAGAACACAGTCACAGTTAGTCACAGTTATAACAGCAATAATAACTAATCACAAGTAATTATATTCCTAATACTGCTGACCATATATTAATACCACAGTAGCCTACAGTATGCAACTAAGATATTGTACTTGTATTGTTTGTAATATTAGTCCAGCCTCTTCAGACAAACAGCTTCACTCCCAAGTATAAGCAGTATCACTTCCAGAGAACAGCCACGAGAACAACCTCCCAGACAAAGAGCTTTCAGTTTAAATACTAGCCAGGTGAATGGGGTAAAATGTCTGAACGACTGCCCTCACTTGGGCACCTTGAGAACTAACTGAAGGATTTGGCCTTAGTTTACAGGATGGAATTCACAGGATGGAATTTGGAACCTGAAATGGGTTAGATTTTGTCCTAGTGCTGCCGCCCTCTGGTGATCAGTTAGAGAACTACAACACCAGTTCACTGGATAGCAACTTCCAGAATCAGGCTAAAGCTTATCCTACTATAATAGGTAAAATACCGATAGTGCTTTATGGCTGAATGATTAATTAATCAGTACATTGATTAGATTAATGCCAATAGCGGTATCGGCCCAAAACCTTGTGCCAGCAAACGTCACAAATCGTACTGGTGCGGATACTGTATGGCAAAGTTAGGCTACTGGTCTTTCTTTCCAATTTTTGCTGGGTTTCAGGACAAAAGTATAGCAGGCCACTATTCAAGGAGGGAGCGACGTTGCAGACTAATGCCTTACTAAAACTAACCTACTTTGCTGCCACCATGGGAAAAAACGTGCATTTACGGGCAGTTAACTTTAAACTAAAATTTTCTAAGTTTAAGTAAATAATGTTTGGAAACAAACTGAAGCTCTATTTACATTTACATTTATTGAACATTGGTTAAGATAATATTTACAAAACAGTGTTTTGTTTGCAGTTTCATTTTGGTTACAAGAAATCTTGGTTTCAGATTTCAGCAACAAAAAAAATCGTTATGTAAATCGTGCTTAACACTCAAGTTATCAACAACGATCAAGAATTTTCACCAACTTCAAACTAGAAGTACATTTTCGCAAAAAATGCAAGTAATATTGAATAAAAATTCAACTCACATGAGGTCACTGACGACGATTCACATGCAACCTTTAGCTGTCTGGTTAAGATGCTAGTCTTTGGTTTTACATTGGGAAAAAAATTCACGTTTTGAAAGTTGTAACTTGAAACGGGAATGAAATTAAAAGTTTTTATAAAATCATCCCCAAAAATTATTTCACCTGCAAAAACCTAGCCCGATCGTGATAATTAAATTTAAGTTACATTTAAGTTTTCAAATAAATGGCCTAAACGAAATTCAAGTATAACTAGGTTAACTTACATGTCCACTACCATTGCTCCGTTTTGGCGCAATGTGCGGCGGCAGAACATCGCTCTCCCGGAAAACGTGACGGTAGGTGGTTGTGAGGTCGAGTTAGGCTCACAATATTTTCTCAAGCTTGGGTTTTTATACTTCGGAAACGGCTCCAACTTGCTTTCTGCGCAGTCCCCAAGGAATGCTAGACATGTAAGGCACCTTAGGATTTGTTCAGAGCCTGAATTTCTAAGTATCCAATTCACTGGTTGATGGAGAGTTATGGACAGCCAAATTCGGCGCAAACGACGCTCGAGCCACTTCCGGTTTGCATTAGAGAGCCGGTCGTTTTTACTTACGCAAGTAAAATTCCAACATGGCGCTAAATCATTGAGGCGAGGTAGCGAACACGTTTTGCCTCATAATTTTAAAACTACCCAACCGAAATTAAAAAAAGGTAAATATATTTGGAATCAGAACATTATTAAGATCAAAGGCTAAGCATCTTTTGATTTAAGACAGACTTGAAAAAAATAAGTGAAAACAGCGACATTAGCGCTAACAAACCTGTGTCGTACACGTGAGTTGTTGCAAGTTATTAACAGTTTCAGACATCAATAAAATCGATTATTATGTTGTGCGAAGTACCTGTTGTGTCTTGTACATTTATCATAAGCATAAACTCACTTATTGAG
>JAHWFP010232528.1:0-14497 GCA_023313725.1 Lithobius niger | reverse complement strand
CAACTCTTTGAATTTAAGTTTGTCAATTTCTAGAAGTTTATAAAAATTATTTGACTGGGGTCCTAGAATAACACCATTCATATTTTCTGTGCCTAGGGCAGAAAAACCATTTTTATGAGCAAGATTCTCATTCTGTTCATTTTCCTCATCTGAGGAGTCATTTTCACTGTCATTATCTACTTTCTATAGTTAGGACGAGTGATTGGAAGGTCTGAGGGAGCTTCCTTTGCTTGGCTTCCATACCCTTTTTCTCTAAGAATGTTTGAGACGGCACTCCAAGCAACATTTTAAAATGAGGACCAATGTGATCTGTAACAACAAGCACTTCGGTTAATTAGTGGACCGTAAGGCGTGTCTACTTGCACTCGCGCAATTGCATGTGCAGTGGTTTGATCAGACAGTGAATTGTTGCAATGTGTAAATTCACCTGTGAATTGTTCGGGTAACACCAGTTCCCTAGCAATAACATCATCAGTTGACCCAGTATCCCTAAGTATGGCACAAGGTTTACCATTTACTGACCAATTACGTATGTATTTTTGTAAGACATACTCCGGTGGTTGGCCTAACTTATTTACAAAGTTGGCTTCACTAGTTTGGGCTTGCTGCTGCAGGTATAACTGCTTTTTGCGGCAATTTTTCTGAATGTAACCTGGCAATTTACAAAAAAAAAAAAAATTGCCATCTTTAGGCTTCTTACTACAAGCCTTTTCAAAATACTCGTTAGGCTTTGCAGACTCACCAGTTTGTTCTGCAATTTTGAGATCTCTGAGAACGGTTGTTTTGGTTCCCATTTTGCCCTGAACCATTTTTTTTGGTTTTCGACCAGCTGGTTGTGCATCAGTTTGTGGGTTGGACTGGACTTTTTGTTTAAGACTAAACTAGTCTTAAACATAAAGACCAGTCCAAACCACAAACTAGGGAGATTTGCCTATTTCGAGCTACCCATTCGTAAGCTAAAATAGCTGCTTCTTCCAACGTGCCTTCCCTTTGCTTGCCAGGGAGCCACTTCCTAAACCCAACCGGGTAGGATTTTAAAAACTGCTCTAACAACAATAAATTAGAAATCTTATCTAAGTTACCCGTAGCATCGGCTAAAGATAACGACTGATCAAATAGGCTACGCAAGTCAAAGGCGTAATCGTGAAAAAGCTGTTTATTTTCTTTTTCCAGAGAACGGAACTTGATTTGAACTGTCTCTTATGTTTGCAAAAATCTAGCTAAAAGCTTTGTTTTGACTACTTCATAGTTATGAATATCATTCGCGTCTAGCTGCGAACAAACCTTGACAAGAATTTTTCCCTGTAGTGTCTGTGTTTTACATAGAGGGACACAACTACAGGATGTGGGTTTCTAATGGGCAGCAGCCTGCCAGAGCAGGTGCAAGCCTATTTATTACTTTGGTTGCAATGCATCCTGGGTAAGATGCATTGCTCATTTACAATTGGTTGATAGGAACATACAGGTCAGATGACCAGTTACAATAGTTAGTGGAGTCTAGACCCGGACTAGATGGAGACATCTAAGCCCGGACACCACATTCACCCCCACTAATTAATAAATCTACTCTAATTAGTTACTAATTAATTACTAATAAACATTTACACTCCAAAATAACTTGTAGACTCAATTTTCAATTTGTTAATAATATACCTAAATTATATTAGTTATATCCCTAAATTCTTTATCCTATTTCCTCCCTCCCCACAAAAACGAAAACGGAAATACATTTTAGAATAAAGGCCGAAAGACAAAACAAACAATCAACCAACCCACGAACCATGCAAAAAAAACTGCATAGTCCAACCAAACAAAATCAGGGGGAAAATATTTGTTTTCCTCGATTTTCTTTTCAACAACACATGGTTATAAAAAAAAAACCAAACACACACAAAATCAGAAACATACCCCCAAAACCACAAATCACTGTACAAAGCTTGCTTCAAACGTCCAGTCCAAAGGCTTCAACCAAAAGGCTTCAAACGAAAGGACTGTCCCTAAAACAGAACACGAAACCACACTCGGCGAAGGCCGCAACGGCAGACAACTGGGACGGCACGTCAACATCGCGTGGCGAAGGCCGCGAAACAGCACACGACGGCGATGACGTCGGCACTGGCAATGGCGGGGGGGTCAGCGATCGACGGAAGTTTTACGGTGACTTATCGGAAACCGACATGAAGGAGTCAGTAACGGCGGAAAATCCTCATTAGCTTTATCGGGAGACAACACTTTATTCGATTTCATAGGGATTAGTTTACTTTTTGAGAAGACAGCTGTGGCATAATACAACTTCGCCGATGTCTCCGCTGCACGGGCGTTGAACCATGCCCAGAGGCCACAGCTTCGTTTCCCGACGATGCATCGAACATCGGATTGTTTCTCCAAATTTGCATAACTGCACCAGGATTGGTTACAGCGGATCATCAGTAACACGCGTGCGCAGCTGCGAACCAGATTTCATGAGAAAAACACGGTTTTTGACCTTCATTTCGTATTCATACGGGCTGAGCACTTTTGAAACTCGGCCCGGCAACCGGTTTTTCGACGCATTTGGTCTCGTATCTACACAAAAAACTCAGTCATTCAAATGGTAAGTTGACTAGCATAAATTAGCTGTTGAATTTAGCTGACGGTCTTGTCTTAGCACAGTTTTATCTGCAACGCTGGGTATCATAAGAGTTAATCGTGTACGCACGTGTCTTTTCAGAAAAGCTTTCGACAGTGCAACCCCAGTAGTGCAATGCGGAATATTTCTAGCCTGTAGGAGGAAATTAGTCGGTTCTATTTCTAGACTTAAACCTTGAGTTAGGCTCGCTTTTAAACTACGTTTCATTGAACGAACCAGCTTTTTAACAGCAAAGTTTCGTAATATCATGTAAGGCTTTAGCGTCACATTCTTTCACACCACATTCTTTCAAGTAATTCTCGAATTAAGCACTTATAAATTGTGAACCGCCATAACTAAACAACACTTCACAGCAACCATATGTTGTCAACAAATCCCGTAGGATGCGAATAACGGCCGCACTGGTCATGCTTTCCATTTCATAAATGAAAGGAAACTTCGTGTGTGCGTCCAGAATTGCTAGGTAGTTTTTACCATAGTTTTTACAAAAAGTAACGTCAACTCGAGACCACTTAGACTTTTTACGCTTAGCACTAACATTTCGGTTTTCCAAAACAGGCATACTCAGATGTTCAGTATTAACGATATCAGATAAACATTCAATGTGATATATCTCAGCACTGGAGAGAGTCAGTCTCATCAGAATCAGGATCTTCATCCACAAAATTACATTCAGGGCCATCCAAACCGCAATTTGACGATTCTTCTGAACTAAGTGCTTTTCTACCAGAATATTTATGATTTTTCTTAACAGCTGTCTTTACCGTTTTGGGTTTATGAGAAGAGGGTGTCGGTGATGGCTTGCTAGATCTGCACATTCGACTTAGGTGCCCAACGTTCCCGCAGGCCGAGCACTTATGTTTTCGATGCCTGCAGACAGCTTTCACGTGCGATAACCCGCCGCAACAAAAGCACGCATTGGCATTGTTAGACTTCCTCTTATTGTTAAATGGACGTTTAAATTGCACTGAATGCGAGACTGATCCCTGAAAGTGACTTACACTTTTCTCAGCCAGTACCTGGGAAAGGGCAAACTTGCAAGCCGAATCGAATGCGACAGTAGCTGGATCCAAAGCCAACAGAGACTTCAAAATATCCGAATTGCGCAAACCGGCAATAAAATTATCTATAAGCATTGTCCCCAGCTCTGTCCCATCAGCAGAACCATAATTACAGTAGAGGGTAAGCCTCTTTAATTCCATAATATAGTCCGCAATTGATTCGTCCGCACCCTGCACCCTCCTTTGGAACTGAATCCTTTCACAAAGATAATTTGGTTTGTTACACAAGTTACTAGTTAATAATGTGTTAATTTGAACCAAGGTTTTATTTGCTGGAGCATCAGGTGCACACAGGTTACGCAATAATCCATACGTTTTAGCTATGCTTGTTAAAAGCAACGCTACCTTTTTGTCGTCAGGAATGTCAAAAGCAGAGAAATACAATTCGACCCGTTGAAAATAAACTGGCCAGGTTTCTACACCTGAATCGTATTCCTCAAACTTCCGACCTTGATTTCTTGGTGGCATAGCTGGATGCGTTATCACTATTGTAGGATTAACGACAACCAGCGCACTTTAATACTTAATTTAATCAAAAATCAAGTGCGTAACAAAATGCCTACTAATTCTTAAATTTACCTGGATAGGCCTTCGTTGCACCCACCAACAAGAAGGAGGTCTACTCAACTAGATACTTTTAAACTAGGTTAAACCGAATTTACATTTAAA
Source organism: Lithobius niger (assembly GCA_023313725.1). Lineage (NCBI taxonomy): Eukaryota > Metazoa > Arthropoda > Chilopoda > Lithobiomorpha > Lithobiidae > Lithobius > Lithobius niger. The sequence continues at coordinate 10,138 of JAHWFP010232528.1, read as the reverse complement.
CGGTCTCTCCCCACTGCAATTTAAACTATTTCTTTAAATTTGAAGAATTTTAATTTTGTCAAAAATTACTGCCCTTGCTTGTTCTCCTACAAGTTTATTGCAGAATGACTTTCACCCACATGTGACCGGCTAGGTCACACTTATTATCGTTGCCAGTAATAATTAACAAATAACCTACTAGATACATAATTTTAAATTAGCCCAACCGGTTCCAATACCAGCGGCAACGCCTAGTACTCACACAGACCGGAACTCTCTCGTGCAGTAGTTATGACCAGCATTAAAATTTGCTATGCAATCCCCTTATTTTATAAGGCACAGTATATTAGCTTTAAAATACTGCATGAAATCACACTTCGACTGGTCGTCTAAGCTCTGTGCAATAAATTCGTATAGCATGCGCTACTATGCTTTTAGAATTTACTCACAACCACTTGATGGCCAACATTTTACAGGCTAATTCTGTTTTTGTAGAATGCATAACTTGCGCACTCGCAAAAGCATTACATGTAATTAAACAATTTTATCAACCTTAGCTTTTAACCACAAGCTAGATAAACACCACTCTTAATAGGATTTACAACTCACATCCCCACCACTGAATTTTTTAACACCCTTTTTAAATGTTATCAGACATTTTAACCCTTTGAGAACTGCGTTTTTTTTTATATCTCCAAAAAAGTAGGGGTAACCTGGACGGGGCTCGAACTAGCAACCTGAAGGAGCTGTTAAAGGTGAGGCACACGCCTCTACCAACTCGGCCACGGCCGTCTCTAGAGTCGGCTTGTTAAGGGAACCTAGTATTGTTGTCATTCCTGCATTGTTGGCCATCTCGCGCGTAGTAAGGACTCTGTTTTTAATACTTCAACCTGTGCTCGTGTTTGGCCCGAGATTTTCTCGGGTTTAGCACTCAAAGGGTTAAACGTTTTAACACCTGCATTTAAGCAAATTTTCGCTGAACGTTAACGAAACTTTAAACGTTACACAATTGGCTACCCAACACCAACTTAAATTAAGCACTGCTAATTTCCCCCAAGACACGCTAGTTCCCACACTAAATCCCCATGCCAGTGCCACTTTCCCTGTCCTGTTTGATGGAATTATGGATAAATATTTCTGACCTGTACACTGGAAGCCGGACTGTCCACTACACCAAGTCTGCAGCCCTGGTCCTATGGTAAATTTGCAGACTTCTGCCACTAAGAGGAACCAGCCCCAACTGCCCCAGGGACCAATTTACTCAAAGCAGCTCTTCTTTCAGCATACGAGGTATATTTATCGCTTAGTGCTTTCACTAATTTAAGTTTACTACCAATTGCTTTGCTCCTACCCATACCAAACACGGGCTTGAAACAGAAAAAGCAATGGCTTCTTAATTCTTATAAGTTCTCATAACTTAAGTAAATCCCATCCTCGTCGCCAATGTAGTGTCTGTGTTTTACATAGAGGGACACAACTACAGGATGTGGGTTTCTAATGGGCAGCAGCCTGTTAGAGCAGGTGCAAGCCTATTTATTACTTTGGTTGCAATGCATCCTGGGTAAGATGCATTGCTCATTTACAATTGGTTGTTAGGAACATACAGGTCAGATGACCAGTTACAATAGTTAGTGGAGTCTAGACCCGGACTAGATGGAGACATCTAAACACGGACACCACACGCCCATTAAAGGCTGTAACCCTACCACCCACCGATTCCGGGGTACCCGTTGAGTTTCCATAGTACGTTCGAATATGGTTTAAAAAGTATTAATCTCTGAGTTAACACTCCATTTAGTTAGTAGCCTAACTGCTTCATTCACTTTACCAGGCTTTATCACCGGATCGTCGTGGTTGGACGTCATTGAAGTATTTAAAGCATCAGAATTTTGTGCTTCATTATTTTCTCTTTCTTTATCTTTTAACTTAAGTTTGTGTTCACGATCGGCTGCTCTTTCAGATCGTTCGTGCTCACGTTGTGCATCTAGTTGTGCCAACTTTACTTTATCACTCTCGGCCTCTAAGGCCTTAATTCTAAGTTCCTCATCCTTTTGATGAATTTCTTGAACTTTAAGAGCTGCTAATTCTTTATCAACTAACATTTGCTCTCGACGCTCAATAGCCACGGCTAATGCGTCTTCAAGATCTGAAAGTAATACCTTCTTTCGTTCTAACGCATCTTGCAAAAGTTTTACTGAATTACTTCGAATATCACTTTTTGCTAAGCCAAAAATATGGCATGCATTTTTCAAATCCTTATTTCGGATATTTGTAATTAAATCCTCAAAAGTGGCCATGTTTTTCTTTTGGAGAATTAGGCTAACATAAAAAAACTATATTTATGAAAACTTGTCAAATTTACAACAAGAAATCTAACCGGTTATTAAAGTCAAATTAAAAATTTGTCCTACAACCACAATCCAGATCAGTACATACATGAATTTCTTGACCTCAAGCACAGTTGTAAATTTTACCATAAAATTTCAGCATTTAAAAAAAAACATTTTTTTTTAAAAACCTTCTCTGGCTTGGCAACAACGAAGACACGAAGTCCGTGCACTAACCTGTACATTCACTTTGGCGTCGTCTTCGTTTCCCGGCGAAGTTGACCATCAGTTGTTTCCTGGTTTCGTATACTCGGCTTCTGCAATGAAAAGCTGTTTCCACTCTGGATTGGAGAACTGTAGTTTAGTATGCTGGTTAAAAGTGATAGTAAATATGCATTCGGCTTCCGTGATGAAAGGCTGCTTCTCCCTCTGGATTAGAGAACTGGATAACTGGATCCTGGTTTACAGTTGTGGAATGGCATCCATGACTGCTTACTCTTCTTAGTTGAAGACAACTGGTTATGGTAGTAAGGCTAGCGAGGAGTTGAGCTTGTGCTGACGTAAGCTCGGGCGTCTGGGATCACGGCACTTGTGAAAAATCCCAACCGCTGCCCACCAGTTTGTAGCGGCGTCTGCCCAAAACTTTGTTCCAGCAGACGTCACTAATCATACTGGTGCGGATACTGTATTGCAAAGTTAGGCTACTGGTCTTTCTTTCCAATTTTGCTGGGTTTCAGGACAACAAGCATAGCGGGCCACTATTCAAGGAGGGAGCGACGTTGCGGACTAATGATTTAATAAAACTAATCTAACTTGGCAAGCGGTAATACTTTGCTGCCACCATGGGAAAAAACGTGCATTTACTGGCAGTTAACTTTAAACTAAAATTTTCTAAGTTTAAGTAACTAAGTAAATAATGTTTGGAAACAAACTGAAGCTCTATTTACATCTATTGAACATTGGTTAATAAAATATTTACAAAACAGTGTTTAGTTTGCAGTTTCATTTTGGTTACAAAAAATCTTGGTTTCAGATTTCAGCAACAAAAAAAATCGTTAAGTAGATCATGCTTAACACTCAAGTATCAACAACGATCAAGAAATTTAACCAACTTCAAACTAGAAGTACATTTTCGCAAAAATGCAAGTAATATTGAATAAAAATTCAACTCACATGAGGTCACTGCTGACGATTCACATGCAGCCTCTAGCTGTCTGGTTAAGATGCTAGTCTTTGGTTTTACATTGGGAAAAAAATTCACGTTTTGAAAGTTGTAACTTGAAACGGGAACGAAATTAAAGTTTTTATAAAATCATCCCCAAAAATTATTTCACCTGCAAAAACCTAGCCGATCGCGATAATTAAAATCAAATAAGTTTAAGTTTTCAAATAAATGGCCTAACGAAATTCAAGTATAACTATGTTAACTTACATGTCCGCTACCATTGCTTCGTTTTGGCGTAATTTGCGGCGGCAGAACATCGCTCTCCAGGAGAACGTGACGATGGATGGTTGTGAGGTCGAGCTACGCTCACAATATTTTCTCAACCCTTACAAAAATTTTAGGTCTCCGATAGGTCTCGTCTCCATGTGGTCGTTTTCTAGTCTCGAGGTCGCAACGTTGTCGTTTTCTAGTCCCAGTAGGTCCCCATGCTGTCGTTTGGTCACAGTGAGGTCACTTTAAGGTCTCCGTTGGGGACCTTGTTATTATTAAGTCATTTGTGGTCGCTAGGAGTTCGCAATAAGGTCTAATTTGGAGACCTCACACAAGCAACAGCAGAGATTAAGGTCTCCAGGAGGTCGCCAAGAGGTCTCCTATTGCGACCTCAAATTTTAGTCACTGGGAGGTCTCCATAAGGTCGCAGTTGGAGACCTGCCATGACACAGCTTAGAACCTGAGGTCTCCAGCAGGTCTCCTATTGCGACCTCCACTTGTAGTCACCAGGAGGTCTCAGTAAGGTCACATTTGGAGACCTGCACAAGCACAAATTAGAACCCGAGGTCTCCGGCAGGTATCCAGAAGGTCTCCTATTGCGACCTCAATTCTTGGAAGACCGCATTTAGAAACTTGCTCCATTTTTTTTTAGTCCAAAATTATTTCTCAAAATGCAAATGGGGACCGCTTTTTTGGATCCAAAATTCAATTCTGATTCCGAAAAATGGATCATCTTTTTCGAAATTTGTGAAAAACTTTCAAAAAAATTTCGGCTTTGATTTTGACATGCACTAGGCCGTTTAATACAGTGCATGGTGTTTTGTGGACCACCCTCACCACCCCAAATGTGACCCTGGTAGGAACGAACCTTTATAGTATTAAGTAAATTTACCGAAAACAAATCAAATTAAGACTATGAGTGAATTCAAGAACTAAAAAAAGAGAAAAAAGTTCTTACAAAGAGAATTAATTACAGTGCCTCGTAAAACTAGATCTTGTAGAATAATTAGTGAACAGAAAAAAATAGATCTAAGACAAGGGCACAACCACATTGGGCACATTCCCCTCCGCCCCCCACCCTTTAACCCCATGCTCCATTTTTTATAACCCTAGATGGTTTTTTACCTGCCAAACCAACGATGGTCAACAAAATGGTAAAAATATGCCTCATTTTCAACCCCAGATGTCCTTTTCCCTAGCAATTAAAAAAAAAAACTAGTCTCACAATTTTTCTTTTTTCTTGTGGGGGGGGGAGCATGCAGATGCTACAAAAGAACACAATTAAAAGAAAACAACATTTTTTTCAATTCCCCCTTTTCTTTCCAAATGTGACCCCCCCCCCCATGCTAATAGAAACAATTCACAATTAAAGAACTTTACTTAGATATTTTGTAATTAATAAATCTTGGAACACTTTTCCAGTAGTACCAATAAAATAACTAACTTAACTAAATTCCATTGCCAGTGCAGTTTTTTTTTTATCTACGAAAGTCGTTTTTAACAGCATTTCTTAAATAAATACAACCACTTCACTTGGAAAGTGTAGAATCACTAAAAATTTAAAACAGTAAACTAAGAATACTTAGTTGCTTTTACTGCATAAAGGCAAAGCCAACTTTCCGAAGGTCAACTCCACTGTGTGACGCGACAGCGATTGGCCCTTTATCACTTGTTTTCGAAAATCGTCTGAAGCTCTCGTACATAACTGTAACGTGTAAAATGGTTGGGCGTAAAAAAAAAAAGAACTGATTAAAAATAAAGCTGATCTTATTCTATTTGTTTTATTTGTTTATAAATTTAAAAAAAAGGAAAACTGCATGAAAATCTTAGGCTACCTCAAACTTTACATAATATGATGCTGGGGAGCCCAAGGCTAGCCTACCAACTTCTGATATTTTTCTTAAATGGCTCCTGCGCCCAAGTATTTTTTATTTGGATAGAAGTGGTCCATTTTAACAATTTTTGAAGGCATTTTATTTGTTTCATAGGCCTGCTATTTAATATAAAATTATAAAATGACTTAATTAGGCTTGCCAGAAACTGGGATAAATTTTCTTCACTATGTGCGCCTTGTTGACTGGATTAATTTTTTAGCTGGGAAAAAGTTGGGGATTTTTGATAAAAATTCTTCCATAGATTTTATTTACCCCTGGGTCAGAAACTAACTTCCATCATTGCCATGTAATATTTTGTTGTGTGTAGCCTCTACAAAAAGTAGACTTGATGCGTTTTCCAGATTTCATGTCAAAAGTAAGTGCTACCAATAGACCTACCAACATCATCTAGTGCTTTTTTATGCCTCCTAATTTTTATCATTTGAAAAACTTAACTAAACTAAAAAGTATTACATTTTTTGAAGTAAGTCTGTAAAATAGCAATAATAAAAAAAAAGTTATTTGTTACGAATAAATTCACTACGTGGTATCTTCCTAATCTATATGCAGGAAGAGGATGTTAGTTTTCCTCGGTATTCATGTTCTTTATGGTGAAATAGGTCCAGAACTTACAAAAAAATTTTTTTATTCTTAGGCCTACTGAAATTTTTTTTTATAACAATACCTGCAATCTGTCAAGTTTATAAAAAAAATACTACGATGCTAAACCACGGGTAAAGCCTAATTTGCTTTGTAAATACTGCTTATGCCAATTTTTCTTTGGCCTAAGTAGAATTTAACCGGCGTAACCAGGTGTAATACGCTACGTCAAAGTGCAGAAGATACTGGACATCAAGTAAATGAGGGTAAAAAACATAATGGAAGATGAAAGTGTGTGTAAGCGGGCCAGATAAAAAAAACTTTTTGTGTTATGAAAGTAGATTCTGTTTGAAAAAGTATATTTCTGAATCCAGGTTTTATCTTGCAAATTTGTGATAAACTGATAAATTAATTATCAAGCTAGGCATACTTTATGCTTGTTTACCTAGTTCGATCAACATGTGCCCAACTTTGGATAGAAAAGTGGATAAACCTTCACTTGATACCAATTTTAAACAACTTCATAAAGCAAGGTCTTTTTTTTTATTGCCCTTCTGCCGTCTTGGTCAAGAACTTGCATGATCTTGACAATATCTTGACCAAGACCTTGCAAGATGTTGTTTTAAGATTTTGAAGATCTTAATCAAGTTCTTAATTTCAAGACGTTATTCAATATTCTGACATGGGATCTTTTATCTTAAAAAAAACTAGTCTTGATGAGGTGCACCACCCTACACAAAAATGCCACTGACTGACTCGATACTTGGTTACAGATTATAAGTACCAGTCAGATAATGCAGATAAGTAATATGTAGCAGCTTTATTTCTTGTAATGTTTTAGATATGCACAATTGGCACACAACCCGATGTTTAAAAAAAATTGTGATTCAGGTGGCCCATAAATGCATGACAAAGTATTTTTTTTTAGTTACAAAGGAAAATGAAAATAGGGACCACTTTTCCAGGAAAAAAATCCTTTGGGTTTTAGAATTTTTGAAAGAAATATTGTTGGGGGTACTGAATTAGCTTTTTCCATCCAGAAAATTAAAAAAAAAACCTTTGGTGCTGTAACTTAACGGGGGAGTAACATTAAACAAAGTGGCTGAAAATGCTGTCAAGAGTATAAGCCAACAAATTTGCGTCCTACCACAACAGATTTTGAAGATCTTAATCAAGTTCTTAATTTCAAGACGTTATTCAATATTCTGACATGGGACCTTTTTTATGCCATATTTTCATTTTTTGAATGTGGAATTGATTGTCATGCTTTTTTGGGGGCTACCCTCAATGAAGTCGCGGGGAGGTCCTAAGGAGGTCTCCACGAGTTTGCATGTGAAATGAGGTCCCAACCTAGTCTCCACGTCTCCGCAAGGTCGCGGACAGGTCTCCACGAGATCCCAAGGAAGACTCCACGAGGTCCCAAGGAGGTCTCCACGAGGTCCCAAGGAAGTCTCCATGAGATCCCAAAGAGGTCTCCAAGAGGTCTCCACGAGTCCAAATGAGGTCTCCACGAGGTCCTAAGGAGGTCTCCACTAGGTCCCCATGAAGTTGCATGTGAAATATAGCAAGGTAGATGAGGTCCCAAATTGGTCTCCAGAAGGTCCCTGGCTAGTCTCCAGGAGGTCCACGCAAGGTCGTATGTGTTGCAAATTTGACCTAATGGGGACTAGGAATTGAGGTCTCCATGAGGTTGCTTTTAGAGACCTACTTGGGACCTTAAATTTTTGTAAAGGAAGTTTAGGTTTTTATACTTCGGAAACGGCTCCAACTTGCCTTCTGCGCGGACCCCGATGACACTAGACATGTAAGGCACCTTAAGATTTGTGCAGAGCCTAAATTTCCACGTATCCAATTCACTGGTTGGTGGAAAGTTTTGGGCAGCCAAATTCGGCGCCAACGACGCTCGAACCACTTCCGGTTTGCATGAGAGAGCCGATCGTTTTTACTTAGAAGTAAAATTCCAACATGGCGCTAAAGCATTGAGCTGAGGTAGCGGACACATTTTGCCTCATAGTTTTAAAACTACCCAACCGAATTTAAAAAAGATAAATATATTTGGAATCTGGACATTATTAAGATCAAAGGCTAAGCATCTTTTGATTTAAGACAGACTTTGAAAAAACAAGTGAAAACCGCGACATTAGCGCTACCAAACTGCGTAGTACACGTGAGTTGTTGCAAGTTATTAACAGTTTCAGACATCAATAAAATCGATTATTATGTTGTGTGAAGTACCCCTATTGTTTGTGAGAGGACTTTAAACAATTATGAAATGTCTAGGTAACATAATCTACGTGGCTTTACGCCACGACGAATGTGCGTCAAAATTTTTCGCAGCAGCGCTAGTTTACATTTCGGTATTTATTGAAAAATAAATAAATTCGAAATTGAAGATTTCAGGCCTTCAGTAAGACCACTTGGGTTTTCTCGACGATCTTCCAAGATTTCAACAAGGTTGAGTATAAAAGTTCAATTTCTCCTGCCCTCCCTACCTCACCAAGTTGAGGTTTGGCAGTTTTGATTTTAAAATCTTGCGTTTTGTTCTTGGAGGTAGCCTATCTCCAGTAATTGATTCTAAGCATCTCAGATGCCTGTCGTTTTTTGAATTTGACTTCACAAGTGCTATTCGACAGGTAATAATTTTCTTTTCCTTCCTTTCTCTAAAATCACGCTAAAAAAAGAAAAAATTATTTTCTTTCTTTCCTTTTCTAACACTTAAATGAAACACTTAAATGAAAGTGATAATGTAGCCAACATCGTTGAACATGAAGGTTCAGATTAAGTATGCCCATGGCGCAATTATTGTAACTAGCATAGCTTAGCAGTTAATCTTAAAATTGTAGTAACTAGTTTAAGAATCAGAATTAATTAAAAGAAAGCTAATCATTAGCTTAATACTCTACTGAATCACTTTCCCACCTTTCTTCTTCATTTAAGTGTTTTAAGTTGTCGGAATGATGATAGTATTTATCGAGCACCCCCGTTTCTGTATTTTCTAACTGACAAGTTACTGGGTTAACAACTCTTACTACTCGGAACCTACCCTCGTATTTAGGAAACATTTTCTTACCTATGAAACGACTCTTTTCACTTCTATGATGACTGCGTAGCAAAATTAAATCACCCACTTTAAAACTTTTCCTAGTTCTTAGTGTATTTAGTTTACTAGCATGATGTTCTCGCTCTGACTGTCTGCGAGCAAGCATTTTTCGTACAGCGCGCCGCCAACGCGCCGTTGTGTTTAAGACGGCCGCGCACCACCACACCCTGTCATTACCAGGTGTTATTCCTGGTTTGAGGCTGTCGCTCAGCACAAAGAATTTTTCGAATTCTACAAAGCAATGATGGAGGCAATGGCTGATGAGACTGCTGACACACCAGCTCCAGTGAGAGCAGTTCTCGAACTAATCAACGATATCCCTCATTTGGAATTGCAATTCCGCTATATTGCTGTCAAAAGCAAGCCAATTGTACAATTCATAAAGTTGTGCAAATCCAGGATATACAGGTGCACTCAATTTACGACGCAATGAACGATTTGTTGACTTGCCAAAGATTCGACGGCAGCAGACTACACAAATCTAGTAGAAACACAAGGATTTTCCAAGAAGCATGCCAAAGAAGTGGGTGCAATGATGGTGACCTGCATGAAGGCAGTTACATGGAAGGAAAACAACCTGGGATCAAGTTTCTGAAAGCTGCAAGAGCATTCAATCCACGACAAGCCTTCCTGTTCAAAGAAAAATTTGAAGAGATTTGCGAGTGCATTCCATACATGCATGTTGTAGGCAAGGAACGCGAGAAAGGATAAGCATGCGATTTGAAGGGTCAGTTTGCTGTCTACGTCCACGCTGCCTCAGAGTTTGTTGTAGAAACAAGTGTGTCAAGCAATTCGAACAAACAAACCGATGCATCCAGCAACT
>JAHWFP010232527.1:0-25877 GCA_023313725.1 Lithobius niger | reverse complement strand
ATATCGGTATAAATTAAAGGATTAAGCCAAATGCCAATATATTTACAGTTTCAACAAAAAACGAAAATCTTAACTTAACTTTAGCTTTATTTATATTTATATCTGTGAAATCGCCAAAAGGCATTACATGACTAAAAAGAACAATAAACAAGAACAAACAAATACCGGCCTCCGTGATGTACAAAAATGTAAACATGGTCCATTTTGCATTTAGTGCAATCCACAGTCGCTCTTGATGCTGCTTATGCAGCTTAAATTCATATACTTTAGGAAATAAAAATAGAAGAATTGGACGTCAAAAGTAACGAAAAAAATAAATACAATTTTTATACACAAGGCTGCAAAAATGCATTTCTTCTACTAATTGTTATCTTTGGTTATGCACAAAGACAAAAATCCTTTAAATTCTTATAAATTCTTGCTTTTAGCTATAATAGATCTGTACATGCGTTTCCCGTAAGAGATACTAAATTTCATATTTTGAGGAAAATAAAGAACACAATTGGATGTCTAGAGTAAAAAAAAAAGTGAATACCATTTTTATGCATAATGCTGCAAAGATGCATTTCTTCTACTAATTGTTATACGATACTTAGATTATATACAAATACAAAATTCCTTTTAGCAATAATACATCTTAACATGCATACTCTTTTCACGTAGGAGATGCTAAATTGATAAGCTTTATAAACCAGTCATTTACGAATTGTTCATGCTAAGGAGGTTAGTCGAAGAAGAAAGTAGTAAGCTCAGGGGATGTACACAAGATGTGAGAACCAAATGCGTTTTTAAAAGTATTGACAGAGGATGCAGAGATCACTTGTTCAGGTAAGCTGTTCCAAGTTTGTTGTAGTCGAGAAAAGAAAATGTTTTTTGCCCACGCTTGTTTACGGAAAATAAATTTACGTTTCAAGGAGTGACCCCTGGTAGCTGCGTAAGTTTGCAATTGAAGGTGTTTTTTACGAAGAGTAGGACCACCGTAGTTAAATTTTAAGATTTTAAACAGGGTGAGGATGCCAGATCGTACTGTTATAGGTTTATTTCTGTGTGAAACCCATATTATGTCAGAATGGCTTATACTAAATGCATATACTATACACTGTAAAATAAAGACTCATAGACACCAAATAGATTACTTATTCATTTAATTCGGCTACTGGCATACAGCAATCTAATCTGAAATGGCTCTTACTTATTTAGATACGCCTTTAATAGATTGCTTATGCATTTACGGTATTCAAGATTGAAGTCAGCATTACTATTCATAAATCCAATAACAACAATTTAAACCTCAATTACTGTCAACAATGATAAGCCTTTGCTTATCCTTACTCAATTAGGATTTCCTTAATATCTTACAATACATCACCAATTGTAATATCATAACTCGATACAAATACTTAGCTGTGCGTGGCTTCCGTCGGCAGTCGACCGTCGCTACCACGGCTAAGCCCTTAACACCTTTCCCGTCGTGAGCCAAGTAGGAGGAGAGACCTGATGCAACTTACAATGGGTGATCACTGACTTCTATTCTTTTCTCGGCTTTGCTTATATAGACTCGGTCCCCCTTTTGCGATGGCAGGTATGCCGCCAGTAATTGCTTTTACTTCAGATAATTATAGTAGGAGTGGATCACCTGTCAAAATCAGGATCCACCTGCAAGATTGTTTGCTCTGATATGTCACTCACTTTAACCCTTCCCTATAATTATCTAAAGGACCCCGACGTTAATAGCTTTCTGCTGGCCTCAATCTTACACCTGGTCCGATGACGCACCTCTGTGAGTTTTAGCTTGTCTGGACTTGCTTATATCATTCCTTGCTTTTACTATTTTATATCCTTAAATAAATATCGTGTCTTTAAAGCACTGACTTGATTATTTATGTTAACTTTGAATATCTGCATGAATATATGCAGCTCTGTATAATCATATTATAATTTATGTGAATATTAATTTATGCAAATATAATATTATAACAATATCCCTTACCATTCAGAAACATAGTATCCTTTTTAAGGATTCTTTGTTTCCCCTTATTTTAACTTGCTTCTGATACAGAAAACCATCACATAATTATTTGCTCAAACCACCGCGGCTCTTAATTAATTTGCCTAAAGAACCGGTAAACAGAAAAACATCCCCAAAAATAAACAGGATCAAAGCTGAATACTCATGATTCGTGCGCATTATTATGTGACGTAACTTTTGTCCTAACAACCAAATTTTCTTACAAGCCTATAGTTCGTGACTAATTACTCGAGCTGTGTCATCGTCCCTTTCATCGTATTAAAAAAAAATTTTTAGTTTCAACTTATTTTCAATGTTCTTACATCATTATAATCTCAAATCACATGTTCACATTTCTTATTTCAGTGAATTTCATGCTCTTTATATAATGACTATATATAAACATAATCAAATTCAGAATCAATGTCATCCATGCGATAAGCAAAAAAAAAATTATTTTACGATTTCATGCAACTTTTCTTTCGTCAAAATTCATATAATTTCTATGTCATGATTTCATACAATATTACCTCATTTCGTTATTTATCACAAATTTCATTCACATTGTGTTTCATATATGATTTCATTTTTGCTATTTACTACATTATTGCAATCAATTTTACGATTCATTTTCTATGTTTGTCATTATTACTTTGATAAACACAACAATTGACATACACATTGCAATGAACACTTCCGGAAAAGAGAAAAGAACGGCAAAACACTTATTTCATGTAGACAATAATCATTTTTGTCGAATTTGCCGTCTTCTCTTGTATTCAAGTGTATACTTGCTGTGTATCTTTGCTTGTGAATTTTCGTTCGGTTATCCCTTACCGAATTAAAATTACTCTCCTCTATTTCTTTCGTGTAGACAATTTTTCCTGTCATACAAGGAGTATAAAGAACAACAATATAGTTCACCATAAATCATTGTTGATTCGTCCTGTATTTTCGTTTTGTGCCATGTTTTTGTAATTTCTTTCTATACTGGTTTGTAAATTCTCCAGTTTTTCATTAGGAATTTTGCAATTTGCTTTTTCAATATTTTCAACATTTTCCTCATTCTTTCCATCATATACCAAATTTCCAATATCAATATTTTCATCATTTTTCATTTCTCATCACATCATTTCACTTATTTTCATCAATCAATTCATTGTTATTCCATTTTCTTTCACTGTTACTTTTCAACATTTCTCCAAATATCACTCATCAGTTATTCATTTCTCCAACAACACTTATATCAATCTTTTCATTTTCATCAACATTCAAATATTCCAATTCTTTTCCAAACTTCCAAATATTTCAATTCTTTTCCAAACTTCCAAATATTTCAAAAAAATATTTAAAAAATTTTCATTTTCTTATCATGTTAACTTTTGTATTTTTCAGAGTTAGGCCATGAGTTTTTTACTTCATTTCATTCATAGCTTATCTGATATTTTGTAGGCACATTACGGAAAATTCAGGATGATACATTTCTTGAAATAACATTTTTCTCAATGTGTTAGTCAAACAAAAGAAAATAGTATTCCAACCCCAGGAAAAACCCTAGCCGCCTCAATCGTCAACGATTCGTCTGCCATCCAATATCAATTGAACTTCAGACAGCGTGCCTATTCAAAAAGAAATTTTCCGCAAATCTTACTGTGATCCCTTTCAATACCCAATCTTATCTGGTGTATTCAAAAGGGGCGGATCCTACTTTCTCGTATGGTCGCGAACAGACCGTTCAATCTCTAATTAGTCTCAGAAATTGAACGAGTCTAACCTGACTTATCTCCAACCCTCCTACTCTACGATATGTGTATATTATTAATTCTTTTAGAGTAAGAGAGAAGAGAATTTCTTGTGTTTATGATTGCTTACCAACCTTCTTCATATAACGGTATGTGTTATGTAAAGAACTTTGTGTCAGGTGTACTCTTTAAGTGACTATCGATCCCGGGAAAGAATATTCAGTTATTTTAATTTTCCACCTTAGAATTTATTTATTTATTTATTTATTTTTTTTTTTTACTCGGTCTACAAGGACCCAACCTTTTTAATTTTTTTTCTTTTTTTTTTCGGTCTACAAGGACAAAACTATTTAATCATCCGGTCTACAAGAAACCCAACCTTTTTAAGTTTCCGGTCTACAAGGACCAAACTTTTTAATCAACCGGTCTACAAGGACCCAACGTTTTTAATTTTCCGGTCTACAAGGACCAAACTTTTAATCAACCGGTCTACAAGGACCCAACCTTTTTAAGTTTCCGGTCTACAAGGACCAAGCTTTTAATTAACCGGTCTACAAGGACCCAACCTTTTTAACTGAAATATTCTTGTCTGTACTTGTACCAAAACGCCATTCAATCTGACGGTATCATAACCTAGGCCCTATTTTAATTGGGACTCATACATCTTCATCTTCTGTTCTTCATATTGACACAACGTCCTGTGTTTCTTAGACATCTTTAAACGTTTTCTTAAAAATATTCAAAATTCGTCTTGACGAGTGTATGAGCCAGCATGTAACCCTCAAAAGAGGTGGGGAGGGGGGTTATGTTGTTTGTGTCCCCAGAAAGTTTCATCCTTAACTTAATTCACTTTGTCATAATACTCATCTTTTTATTCATGTCTGTATCCGATTCCTGCCTTCATCATCCATCATGCCTTCCAGTTTTGTTTGTCCTGGATTTTCGCCTTCCACATCAGTCTATTTCTGTGCCAATCACTTTCACGACCTCTTTTTTCATTTCAAGTCCCAACTTTTTACCATACTTTCTCTGAAACATTCACAATGAAAAGAAAAAGGAAGAGTGCATTAATTCATTTTCAATACAATAATTTGTCTCTTCCTGTGAAATAATCCAGTTTTATTAAAATGACTGTCATTATAACACTTCAATCCACTATTTTCACCGTGTATTTACGTGAATAAAATTTTATTTCTTAATTTCAAGTTTTTGTGTTATTATTTACTTCCCCACACTATTTGGTTAGACATTCCACTGTCTCATGCTTAAAAATAGACTCTGTTGTCAGCCATGTCCTAAAACTGACCCACTTTCCAGTCTGATGCACCCTTCATGAGCATCCACCTGCTGAAGGAACTGTCGCCCTCCTTACACGCTATTCCAATCATGTTTATGGTTGTAATTTGGCCAACAGTACGCAGTGTCAACATCTGCGCTACCCCTTCTTTTTACCTTTTCCTCAGTATAACGAGACACTTGAGGTGTATCCATTAGGGCCACCGAAATGGAGGCACATGATGCCAGAGCTAGTGCTACTACGCTCCTGAAAATATGGAAGCCATTTACACATTTCCTTCCTTTTCCAATTCAACCTCTGGCTGCACCTTCCAAGTCAACGAGGGTGCATCCACCAGCTCCTTGCCATCATCATGCTTATTTACCACCCCACCGTAACAATACTTTCGACTTAGGCAGTGATCATGATGTTTCTATGAAATTTTCCACATATCAAAAAAATTCTGTAATTATCAACGTAATCCAGTTTTGCTTAAGAAATTATGAAAATCTGATTCATTAATTTTATTGTTAATGTTTTTCGTTTCAAAAGTCATTATTGCCAACTACTTACATGCATCCTAAATTTTCTTTCAACCATTTACCAAAATTTGGCCAATTTGATGTTTTCATCCAACTTTTACTTTCAATATTACCTTAAATCCACCATTCCTTATTATGAGAGAAAAAAATGGAAAAGAAATATTTCATTTTTTTATTTTGATCAATCCTATCCCAAAATAAATTCGTACGGCAAAATTTCAATTTTCCAAAAAGGTATCAAAATCCATGTACCAAAATGCCATGCTTTCAGCTCTTCAGCCTTTAATTTCTAGTTATTTACGATTTTGATTCCATTTATTTACAGATAATGACACCGGACCTAGTGCCTCGTAGGTCCAACTCACCACAACATTTCCCGTATACGTTGCCGGAAGTCACCACCACTCGTCCGACGCGTTCAATTTGCAGCGTCGGCGAATGTCGGTGGCTCGACAACTGGTGCCATCCCTCGGCGTAGAATACAACTATTTTCACCGCAGATGTGAAGACCAGGCCTCCTACTTTCCTTATCACTCGGCCATGCCTGACGTCTTCAAAATGTAAATAAAATTAACTTAAGTTCCCCTAATTTAACTGGGGACGGCTAAATTTTAACATTTAACTTTTTATTCTTAAATAACAATAAAATTCGTTAATTTACCATTATTACCCTAAATTTCCCAAATAGTTTTCAAAATTTCTTCACAATTTTCAAAATTTTTTCGCAACATTTAAAATTTTCGACAACGCCATAGTTTTATCCAAGATATCACAGTTATTTTTCATTATTTTTCATTATTTTTGTACATTATTCAGATGCTTTCATACGAATTTACCATGTAAATAACCAACAATCTGTACAAATTTTCTGTATTTTCTGATAAATTCAAAAAATGACATTTTAAAATTCTAAGCACCTTAATTGCTAGTATCTTGTCTACTTATTTAAGTAATCTGACACATGTTCATTAATAACATAAGCAATCTCTGTACATGCATGTATGTATTATTTCAGATTCTCCTTATAACTTAATTTCGTTTTCAGCGATGCTTGTATGCAACGCCACGTTTTCCAACAACCCGCCATAGGGTTCTCACGATCAGCCGCACGGCTATCGGTCATGTTTTCGTTTGTGTTTTTGCTGAAATCCACGCTTCAAATTCTCCGTCGGCTCTCGTATTGTCCAGTTGCATACGAAGCCTTATTTCTGGCGTACATTTACTGCTTCTAGTTTGATAAGAATGTGATGCATTGTTAAAACGTTATAAGTCTAATTCTTGTTCAAGTTTTTGCTGTTTTAATTTTAAAAGATCTAGAAATGGTTCAACCTTGGGTTCAGCATAGTTACGCTTCCTAGAATTACCATCGCCTGCTTTATTTATCGTCTCGTCGGCAACTGACGACTCGAGACCGGACGGATCCAAAATTAGTTTTGAAATGTATTCTTGCAATTTTGTTTCGGCTTCCATTAATACTCCGTTTACTTGAAATGACAGATCATGATCAGAACTCTGTTGAAAAGTATAGGCTGGTTTGTGCCCTTTATAACATATATTGTTAATTGGTTCATGTGAACACGATACATTGTCAACATCTCCAGAAAATGAACAATTCATGATAATCATCGCTTTCCAATTCCATAACTCATTACGGCCCTGTCCAACATTTCTGCAATTTACTGGAAATCTGTTTAATTTGAACCCACATTATTAATAGCACATAATCATGTGTTATATATTTATAGGTCTTGCTGTCTTATTATAAAATTTTTTTTGAGATTTGATAACAGATTTTCTGTAGTGCATTTGTGCTACGCAGCTTGAAATCTACTTTCTAGACGAACCACTTAATCCTTGCTGTAGTAACAATCTTAGGTGGTTCAAAAGCTAATGACTGCGGTAACTGATACTCATAACCAAACACAGGAACAGCGGCCTAACCAAAGTAGCTGCTGAAAAAGTACATTTTATGACTATAGCTACCATTTATAAATGTCTACACCCATTGTTTGGACAATGAGATGTGATCTACGCAATATGGATACAATTTGATTGTTGCAATTTTTCAATTTACCCATCAACCCAAAAAATGTTTAGGTGTGAAATCAATTTATTTAATATGCAACATATTAATTAATTTATCAATAGTTGTATTGCTCAGTTCACTTTCGTTATCTAATCCTCTCTGGCCGGATGGCCAAATCTAGCAATTTATCCAGAGAATAAATCTTTGCCACCGTCCCCGCATCTTTTATCCGCAATGCCTCCTGCGATAGTGTAGCGAGAGAAGGTGTTAATCATAGAATACATAAGAGAGATGTACGCCCAACTGGCGTAAGACAATAGAAAGGGGCGTGGCTAATCCCCCCTCCCCCTCCCCTATTGTGTAAGCCTTAATCCGATGACGTCATCGTTAATCCGCTGGGTAGTCGCGGTAAATTTCTCGGAATTGAGAAGGCGTATGTTGACCTGTACCCGTGACATCATGAAGGTTTCTTTCCTTTCTTTCCTCCTATTCGTCCTCCATCCTTCGTTTCTTCTTTTCTTTTTCTGTTTTATTAAATTAGTATTGAATCAGTAGAAAAATTTTTTTCTCGGCTGTGGCGAGATTCGAACCAGCGTCAGCTGGGTTACCAGTAGACTTAATGACTAACGCCCTAACCCACTACACCACGACGACAAGTTGAAAGGAAGGGTTGAGTTGTTGGTCTTAAAGATAAGATTGGAGTTGAAGGCGATGACATCACGAGGCATGGAGTTGACTATTAAAAAATTATCTGCAGGACTATTAATTAAAAAAAGCCTCTCTACAGGGTGCCATTACATCTAAAGATGGTCCCCCACCCCTCCCCCTGGGCATGAATCTGGACAACTGGTTAAAACTAATATTACTTGCGCACAATTTTCATTTACACCATGGCAGCCAAACTGAAAAGACTTTATTATTCTGCTCAGTTGCTAGGGAGTTTGGGAGGGATTGATGCTTTAAGGAAAGCGAGCGGGGATTCGCTAGTAAAAACTTTAGACTTTCTGCAGGGTGAACGAACCTATACTTTGCACAAGCCATTGAGAAAGACATTTCCGCGAAACAAAACTATTTCGTGGGGGATAGATTATTTATGGCAGGCAGACTTGGTTGATGTTAAATCGTTGGCTAAATACAACCAAAACTTTGCTTACTTACTCACTGTAATCAACGTGCTCTCCAAGTATGCCTGGGTTGTGCCTTTAAAAAATAAACAAAGTGCCACGGTATTGAAAGCATTTCAAACCATTTTTAAAGAGGGCCGGAAGCCATCCTAATTAAATACAGATATGGGCGGAGAATTTGAATCCAAGGCACTTACTGATTTCTTTAAGAAAAATAATATTATATTTTACACGGCTAAAGGAGAGAAAAAAGCGGCGGTAGTAGAACGCTATAATAAAACACTGAAATCTCGCATGTGGCGGTATTTTACGCACAAAAACACGCTATGTTACACCAAAGTGTTAAAACAATTGGTTAGTTCTTACAATCGTACACATCACAAGAGTATTGGAATGCGACCGATCGACGTTAACACTGACAACGAGGCAGCAGTGCGCAAGCGCTTGTACGGCGATGACGTCATGAAAAAAACTCCCACCTCCGACTATAAATATCAGATTGGTGATACCGTCAGGATCAGTAAGCTAAAGCATGTCTTCGAGAAAGGTTATCTCCCCAACTGGACCGAAGAAGTGTTTACAATAGCGAGTAGAATTCCTAGAAGACCGTCCGTATACAGAGTTAAAGATTCTAATGGCGAACTGATTTTGGACACATTTTACGAGCAAGAATTACAAAAAGTGAGACTCGATAAAGACCATCTCTATATTATCGAGAAAGTTTTGAAACGCCAAAAACGTAAAGGTATAAACCAAGTGTTCGTCAAGTGGAAGGGCTATCCAAAGTCTATGAATTCTTGGGTTGATGCTTCTTCCTTAGTAAAATCATAATGGAGAGCTTTTACGTAATTTTACTTTCCAACGTTAAAAATGGAGGCAGTATGTCGCGTTATATTGCGCCTCTACCTTACACTTTAGAATTGAATGGTAAGTGGGAAGTTGCACTCACTGAAATGTTTATGCCCCACTCCTGGTTTAATATCGACGAATCAAACAATATGATAGAATTTTACGAGGGTAACAGATCAGAGGGCATGCCGCCAACAACACCCGTTGCAGCATCGATTGAAACCAAAAATTCCTGGAATTATGACAGAGCGATAGACCAACCTGCTCAAGTTTTTTCACATGTTACTGAAAATGCAATAAAGACCAATCATTCATCGGAAGCAAGACTGCCAGTAGGCTACTACAAAACTGTTAAAGACATTATTGAAGCTATTCACAAGTCATTGTCGGAACTTGGGCAGCAAAATATAAAAATTAAAAAAATTTTAATGGCAGTATTACTGTCGAAACTGAAAGTGAGGCCTACTTGTGGTTGAATGAAAACTTGGCTCAAATGCTGGGATTTTCCATTCAGTATTTAAAGGGGGTGGTTAGCGGTACTTATTCAGCAGATGTAAAGAATGGTATGTACAGCGCCGTAGTGTACGCTGATATCATTCTGCCTCAAATTATTGGAGACACGCAGGCTCAAGTGTTACGCGTTGTTCCCCTATACGGCAACCCCGGAAATTTATTAGTGTACAGGTTCCCTACCCCAGATTACGTACCGATTTCACGAAATAGTATTCCCTCAATTGCGATCGATATTCGCACAGATCACAGCGAACCGATAGTATTTCAACAAGGTAAGGTGTGCTGTAAGCTTCATTTTAGACCCAGCTTCAGTTGAGTAAACATGGCAGTCTCGCACGTCTCCAACCCTAATATTTACGTTAAATATTATTTGGAACAAGCTGGTGGAAGTAATCAGCTTGTTCCAAATAATATTTAACGTAAATATTAGGGTCGGAGACGTGCGGGACTGCCATGTTTACTCAACTGAAGCATTTTTGGGCGTCTGTTTTGTTTTGCAATGCCTTTAATAAAACGTGGCGCTTCACACGTAGGCCAGGCTCTTGCTAGAACTGGAGCCAATGTGGCGCTCGATGCAGTGGCTGGTTCAGACATCAAAGACAGCGCCAAAAGCCACTTACAAAATATGGGTCGTCGACTGGCGGGTGATGCTGCAACTTACATTAAAAATCAAGTAGGTGACGACCGGAAAAAAGGACTTAAAAGGAAGCGTCCGACTGGAGGACCTCATTCTAAGCGCAGCCGTGCTAGAGCAAAGTACGACATTTTTACCTCCTGAGATGGCGTTACTTCATCACAAATCTGCAGAATGCTGCAAGAGCAAATTGGACATTTCTGTGGTGCCTGCCACACAAACGCAGATACAAAAGGGGTCGTGGGTGACTTACCTTCCTACGGCCAACATTAGTGATACGGGACCTATTGAGTTTCAAATTCCTGCATCCGGTGAGGCTATTGATTTGAGCAATACACAGTTATACGTACGTGCGAGAATTATCAAAGCAGACGGCACAGCCCTAGATGATGACAGCACTGTTGCACCTTTCAATTCATTTTTTCATTCATTGTTTAGCCAAATTGACGTCGCTTTATCCGATAGGATGTTTAGTGGTGGGAGCAACACGTATGCGTACAGAGCTTACCTCGAAACATTATTAAATCATAGTGAAGAAGCCAAGAAAAGCTGGTTAGCTGCAGAATTATGGGCAGACGATACACCAGGCAGACTCGACTCAATGAATGCGATCCCACCAGTTGCTGGCGCCCAAATTAATGCAGGATGGAATACGCGTCAACGAATTGCCGCAAATTCACGCAGTTTTGAAATGAAAGGAGGTTTACACATTGATTTGCTTCACCAAGATTGCTACATGCTCAATAATACTAGTTTAAGATTCAGATTCTTGAGAAGTCCTAATGCATTCTGTTTAATGTCACCCGAACAAGATGCAGATTATAAAGTCGAAATTCAAGAAGCTACACTCGGCATAAGGAAAGCCACGCTGTCACCGGCAGTGCAAATTGCATATAGCCAAACGTTACAATCAGCCACAGCAAAATATCCACTTAATAGAGTGGAAGTGAAGACTTTTTCTATACCCCATGGAACACTCAACATAAATAAAGACAATATTTTTCTGGGTTCGTTACCACGGCGAATGGTATTAGGCCTAGTTGATTCCAAGTTATGCAAGTTATGCAAGAAATCCTTTTAATTTTCAACATTTTAACGTAGGCTACATTGGAATAAACATTGACGGTGAACAGCTGCCATTTAAACCACTGGAACCTCATTTTGCAGAAAACAGATACATTGAAAGTTACCTTATACTGTTTGGTTGTTTGGAAAAAGGAGGCAGTGGTATTTCTAGGCAGGCTTACCCCTTAGGCTTCACGTTGTGGATGTACGATTTCACGCCTGACCTTTGCTGCTCAGATCATCTTAATCTTATCAAGCAGGGAAATTTAAGAGTCGAACTACGATTCAGAGTTGGCTTACCCGTTTCAGTAAACTGCATTATTTTAGCAGAGTTTGACAATATGCTAGAAATTGATCAAAACCGTCACGTGATGTTCGACCATACTTCATAATAAAATGGATACAACAGAGATTAGACTTAGCCTGAAGAACTGTAATTCGACAAAAAAATTTTTCACCGGTGTTTATTCGTCCGATTTATTGCCCGTGTCTTTAGATCGATTTCCTGCAGCAATAGTGTGCAACACTGACGATAGTACTCAACCTGGAACCCCCTGGGTCGCATTTTATTTCCCAGCAAAAGACAAGTGTGCCGAATTTTTTGATTCTTACGGTCGACCCCCAAGTTACTATTCGCATTATTTCATCGATTTTTTAAGAAGAAATTCACCGAGATGGATGGATGCACAATACCGTACCAATTCAAGCAAAGAGGAGTTACGCCTGTGGTGCACACTGTTTGTTTTATTTAAAGTTACGAGCAAACGGCGTCAGCATGAAGAATATTGTTGATAATTATTATACCAAGAATCGTAATGAAAATGATAAAATTGTTGTCAAGAATACACACGTCATACGTTGTATTCCCAATTATTGTAAAAATATGCAATCCTGTTTACCTATTGTAAAATAAAAAAAATGTAAAAATGAAAAAAATGTCAAAAAAATGTGTATACAGTGAACTTTTTTTATTCATATTTATACAATTAATATTTCTCCCATGTTTTATACACTTTAGCATAAGGATTTGTTCTTTGTGATCGCAGTCTCTTTTTTATTGTACTGTGGGGGGTAGATTGACGACTAGGGGCAGTTAAAACTTGCTTCTTCCGTTTAGGCTTAGTATTTTCTAATGATCCAATAGCACGGGCCATGTGTTGCCATCCTATGGGGCGTTCTGCAGTATTCGGTGAAAGTAAGTCTTTAACGAGCGCAGTAACGTTTGATCCGGGTACAATCTTGTTTAAATACATAATTTCACCTTTGGGGGACCATGATATAATTTCTGGATGCTCTTACATTTTATTAAGAATATCTTTAACTGCAATTTCATCTTCAGGCAAACTGTTTTTGTAAATTTTCCTTTCGATTTTATCAGTTCCAACTAGATAATCATCTTCCTCATCTGAAGATGGGGTGGGGGGGGGAGTGGAGCAGGTGCCGCCGGCTGCGTAGTTGAACTCGATGGTTGAGCAGGAGGGATGTCGGTAGGCCTCGCACGCTGATATACAAGATAACGCTGGAAAGTTTGTTGATAAAGATCGGATTTCGTTTGAGGATCTAAGGACTCTTCACTAAGTATTCTAGTGAGTTCGTTATGGATGGATGAGACTGCAATTCCATAAAGTTTTGGTTTTTGAGCAGGAAGTGTACTACCAGTACGATCGACGGGGACTAATGCTAATTTTTGAAAGTGTGCCATTATGATCGCAAACCGAAAATTCCACCAAGTACTGGGGCTAGTACAGATAATAACGGTCCAATAAATCCTCCCTCCTGATTTAAAATGCGTTGTTTCCTGGCCAAGTTCAAACGACGATCTGCCAGCTGGCGTATTGGACGCTTAACTAATTTGCGTTTCTGTTGGGGTGTGAGGTTGACATTACCTTTTAATACATTCTGGCAACATTCACACAATGAGTACACAATGTCTTTACCTCCCGCTTGCAGTATAGTTTTTCGTCGTTTTAGAGATGCTTTCAACAACAGTTTTAATACTGGAGCGGTTTTGCGCATGCGAGCGGAGAGACCCATGTTGCTCTGTTCGATGTCTGGCTTTCAAATGACCCGTCTTGTTATATTTGTAAGTAATACAAGTGTTTACTTCAGGATGGGATAAGTTAATAAAATTTTCTAGGTCCATTACGAATAATGCTATTGCATAAATTATTATGCAGGCTAAAGTAATGCCAAAGGCCAGCTTTTTCTTACTGGTGCTTGGCAAAGCACTATTTTCTGACATAGACATATTGCTGCTCTTGTGGAAGTATTCCCGTGCGGAGCCTGTGTTGTTCTGGCGTATCTTGCATAAAGTCAATCATTATATACCCGTGCGCTTCGGCTGTAGCATCGGAATAAGCTTCCATCAGACATTTACTCTCACCAGGATACACCTGTCATGCCAAATGAACAATTTGTGACCGTTCGCGTGGATTTTTAAAGAGAATTAAGTAGTGTGCATTTAAACTAATTGTTCTACTTTCTTTACTTTTAAAGAATAAATTTTGTACCACGAAAATAACTGTTAGATTTCGATGGTGTGAACCTTTAGTAAACAATTTTGACACGGTGACGTCACTTTCACACAATAAATCATCCAAAACTAATAAATTTGTATCAGCGGGGGAAAAACTTGAATAAATTTCTGATGTCAAGCCTTCAATCCGTGTTATTCCGGGTACTTTTGCTTCCAATTCCGTATACGCTGGTTGATATTCACCGTAGCACCAAACAATACGATTGAACTTTTTAGTAAACATTTCATATCTATGAATTAATAATTGTGAAACGAGACATGTTTTTCCACATTGTGAGGCACCAGCAATTAAAATGTTACTTGGTGTTTTAAGACGGGATTGAAATTCAGCAGCCATCCTCACACTTTGACTGTCAGCAAACAAATGAAATTGTTGAACTAGTCTAAGCTAACTTATACTATAAATGAGATGCAGTTTTTTTCAGATTGAACAAGTTTTTTATTAAAAAAAAAAGATAATCAAGACAGTGGGTTTTAGTTTTGCCTAGTAGGCCTATGCCTACAAAAAATAAATTGGAATACTTTAATTTAAAAAAAAAAAAGTTTGCAACTTTAAAAAGTTTAAAATAAATTCTGAATAACTAGCCCCTGGTATGCATTGATTATCAACAAGCTTACATTCAAATTTTTAAGTCAGTTCAATTGCAATGAAAAAAAAAAAACAAATATTTACATTTAAAAAAAAAAACAAAAGTTAAAAAAAAAAGTTAGCAATAAAAAATAAAAAAAGTTTTGTTTACAAGTTTGAAAAAATGTTTGTTTGCAAGTTTAAAAATAAATTCTAGTTACAAATTTAAAAAAAAGTTTGAACAAGTTTTCAAAAAAAAGTTTGTTGTGAAAAGTTAAGTTACAAATTTAAAAAGAAAAAAAAACTTAGTTAAAAAAGTTAAGTTAGAAATTTAAAAAAGTTTGTTGTGAAAAGTTAAGTTACAAATTAAAAAAAAAGTTTGTTCTGAAAAGTTAAATTTGAAATTTAAAAAGTTTAAGTTACAAATTAAAAAAGTTTGTTGTGAAAAGTTTGATTGGAAGTTGAAAAAAGTTAAGTTAGAAATGTAAAAAACTAAGTTTAAAAAAATAATTTACACAAATTAAATATGTACAACAATAAAAACGCAAGTTAGAAAAATATTTACATTTTAAAACAGAAGTTAAATAAAAAAAACACCAAATAAAAAAGTTAAGTTACTAATTTAAAAAAAAAAAAAGTTTGTTGTGAAAGTTAGGTTTGCAAAAAAAAAAGGTTGTTTGCAAGTTTTTAAAAATAAATTCTATTACAAATTTTAAAAAATTTCAAGTTAAGTTGAAAAAAAAAGTTAAGTTGAAAAAAAGTTAAGTTTGGAAAAAATAATTTACACAAATTAAAAAAAAAACACAAGTTTTAAAAAGTTTAAAAAATTTTAAACAAAATAAATATGTACAACAATAAGAACACAAGTTAGAAAAATAATTTACACAAATTTAAAAAAAAAAATTTGAATAATGTTTGTTTGCAAAAAAAAAAGTTTGTTTGAAAGTTTTGAAAAATAATTTACAAGTTTGAAAAATTATTTACACAAATTTAGAAAAGTTTGTTTGAAAGTTAAGTTGAAATTAAAAAGTTTGTTGTGAAAATTAAGTTACAAATTCAAAAAAGTTAAGTTGCAAATTAAAAAAAGTTTGAAAAATTTCGTTTACAAGTTATGGTCGCCAATAAAAAAAACACTAGTTAAAAAAAGTTTGAAATATTTGTTTGCAAGTTTAAAAAAAGATATTAACACATTTAAAAAAAAACTTATGCACTATTTACAACATCATCATCATCATCACCACCAAACAATAGCGCCACTAAACATTCATCAATTCTGTACAGGTAACCAAAAGGGCAAGTAGACCCATCGCACAGGAGCACATTCTTGTCATACACAAATTTATACGATTTCACCGTGTCTTTTGTGAACAGGCTAGCTGTTGCTTTGTCCCTAGTGATTGTAGATGTAGGCAGAATAATAGTCGATGCACAGTCGGTATTAACAATGAAGTCGCGTAGAGTATTAAAGTTTAGGAGCTGTGATGCTGAATAGTTGAGCGTGATTCCTCTAACTTTACACACAGTCTTCCCGTTACTCAAACGGTAGGCGTGGTTTTTGGGTCCTCCAGATACAAACTCGGTGATGGTGACGTCAGGACCATGACATGCCAACTCGTCCGTCAGCATGCCTAGATAGTCTTTTACGTATGGTTTTAAAGGGTCCTTCCCTATGGGGTGGCTGTATAAAATACTGTCAGTGTCGCTGTAGTGAGCATTCTCGCCAACAAGGTCCAGGAACTTGTATAAATGCAGCCTTGCGAACGCCGTCGTAAATGCTGCAACGACTACATTTGTATGTTTACTCGGCGTGATGAATTCGGCAGTCTTTGAATAACTGACGACGAGTGTCTCAGTGTTGGCCAGCACTACGTTGGTAATGGAGTACTCCTTGCTGTTGAGCAGCTGCTGCCACCTTGCCATCATTGTGACGTATTCGGTTGTTGTCAAGTTGTCACGCATGCCAAACCTCCCCCAGAAACTGAAAAAAAATAACAAACATTGTAGATTGTGGTAACAAAAAATCCAGTTAGAAAAATAAAAAAATAATCGATTTTAATTACCTGTTTAAACAGAGCTTTGCGAGACTCCGCAGTCCTGGGTTTGGCTTAATGTTGTCGGGGTCCAGTCGAATTC
Organism: Lithobius niger; assembly: GCA_023313725.1. Lineage (NCBI taxonomy): Eukaryota > Metazoa > Arthropoda > Chilopoda > Lithobiomorpha > Lithobiidae > Lithobius > Lithobius niger. The sequence continues at coordinate 8,861 of JAHWFP010232527.1, read as the reverse complement.
TTTCAACTTGGTAGAAGTCATCCCTGTATTGGGCCTCTAGAGCGGGGTCGCCAGCAGTCCAAGGGGGGTACCCCGAAGCTTCGGTTTTGAGCTAGAATGTTTTACAAAATATCAAGAAAAAATATTTTAAAAGTTGGGGGAAAAAAAAAACAACAACAACAACAAGCTAAAAAAAGTTAACTGAATAAATAAATAATTACTTTTACTGTTTGATAGAAATTTTTTTTTAAAACCAATAATTACTTTTACTGTTTAATAGAAAAGTGAAACCTAAAGAAATAATATATATTTTCTGTTTTTAAAAAAGTTACCTTTAAAAATGTATCCACATATTCAGTGAATATGCCAGTAGTTTGTTCAGGGTCATTTGGTTTGCTTGCCTAGACACTTTCAGCAAAATGCCACAACTCAAATGTTGTGATGATACGGTACCCCTTGGTGATGGCGATATCTATTTCGGGGGTACACCAAGTACCTTCGAGGGCTCGATCCACATCATCATGGCGGCAAGGCAGTTGGTGGTTTGGTGCTGCGCATGCCTTGCACAATACAAACATGAGCTTCCCTGCACATCGTATCTGAAGTACAGGGTGGTAGAGGTCTTGTGGAGGTAGGACGATTCCATAAAACAAGCCGTAGTGTTTTGACGAGTCATATGGAGTGTTTTTCAAAACAGTGGGGTGGCCTTTAGGCATTTTGCCTGTCTTATTAATGAAGGGATATTCTGATAATACGTCCATGTATTTGATCACATGTCCGGGCTCGGCTACAGTATGTAGCGTTCGTTCGGCCAGGGTTTAATGGTGGCTTCACTGTGATGGTTGAAAGAAAATAGTGTAGGTCCGGGTCGGTGTTTTTCATTTGTAGAAAATCTGACTCCCACATGGTGACTACTGTATAGCCTTGCGAGCGTAAGTAGCTTTCTCTGTCAAGCGTGCGCTCATAAAGCTCCCCCATGGTTGATCTTAGCAGAGGGTTGAACGTGGCTGCGGGGTATTTGGCAGGATTCCCATGATAGAAGTCGCCGTAAAACTCGAGAACAGTTTGCGAAGCACTGTGGAATCTGTCGACGTAGTAGCGGCCGATCCTCTCCTCGCCACCGTTCCTCGAGTGTTTGAACGTGATGTTACGCCTGTGCTCCTCCCAAAGAATCCACTCTTGAGCAAGTATGCTATCTTTCCTAGGGCCGGCCGAGACAGGTAAAATGGCGATGCTGTCTTTAGCCAACCAATTTGTGCGGTAGGCTTTATGGCAGGCCCCAGGAAGGGTGAGGGAGGTGTGAAATGGATCTACAGCTGTTACTTCTTCAAAGAGGGTTTTACATTTCTGACAGGCCAGTCGCAGTACAGTGATGTCATCGTTGCAGTATTTGAAAAGCTCTTCTTGCAAATTGTAAACAACAGTGGGGTCAGAATTAAAATGGGCGGTCTCACTTTGGTGCCAATCTTCAAGGGATTTTTTAGCATCTGCAGGGAGTGACTCGGGTGCGAACCATCGAAGCTCGGGGAGACCACCAACATAATCCTGGTTCTCAGGGCGATTAAACAAGTGAGGGAATGTCCCTTTAATGACTACGTCATTGAAGCCAAACATTTTGGGTAAAGCTGATAATTTACATTGTAGAAACGAGTGGCTATCGATAAAACGGTAAGTAAACCCGCCCAAGTTTACCTCGTTTTAAGAGCTTGGCACCTTGATAAACCACGTCGGGTTGGATGAAGTGATTTAACATATATTCAAGAATTAAAAAATGGTCATATCCTTTGCCGTAATGACTCAGAATTACTCTAGTAGGAGGAATCGTCTTGCGCTTTTTTTGTTTAGGTCCGGATGCGGGGGTGGGTTCGGGTTTAATTCCACAATCTTTTCGGAAAACAAAGTCACAAAAGTCTGTTGCGTTCTTGAATGTGGTAGTTTGGCCTTCATCGTTTTGCATAATAATGAGATTTGCTACGTGTTTTCCGTTAGGTAGCAACATCGACTCACAGTCAAAATAAAAATAAATGTTAGCTGGTCCGTCGTCAGGTGATTGTTGTTGGATATAACATTGATGCTCTTCAGTAACCATCTGTTTACAGTTACTGCACTTTGTCGTGTAGCACGGAACGTCTTGTTTGTGTTCGGGATAGCCGCAGTTACCGCAACGACGAATGGAATTGCAGTGTCTTGTAGTGTGGTTATTCAAGCAGTTTGGCCCTCTAAAGTAGCGATAGCAGCCATTACATTTTAAGTATGGTTTCAGTCTTTGGTCGCACTCCCTACTATGGCATGCGCTACACATTCCTGGACAAATATGCTGCCATTCGTGAGAGTAGACAGATAAACAAGTCTTGCATGAATAGCTCATAGAAAAGAAGCCGGCAATGGAAGTAATGACGTCGAAATGGTTTTTGTGCAATAGTAATGGTACAATTTGTTCACCATTAGCCCCGTCGAAAATAACTAAAAAATTGGCTTCGGCACTGTACACCACTATGCGAAACTGTGTACCTAAATGTTGTTGAAAAATGGCGACTTCTTCCAGTCCGCACGGTAGCAATGGTACATTTGCGGCATAGTGTAATGCTACACCTGCGTCAGCTTGAGCATGTAACCTCGAATCACTGAGTTCTTTCAAACGTTTAACGTAGACATCATTGCCAGGAAAACGAGTCTTATTGGCTAAAGCGACCCCCACAACTATAGCTCGGGCCAGACAGAGATTGTCAGTGTTTTTAATAGTGATGACTGTTTTCTTGCTGCGACCCCACACATCCAAATCCAAAATAATCCTCCTACGTGGACCTCGAATATCTGACCAACCCTTTCCTTTTGGCGCTGCCGTGGTGTGTTGGACTGACAAATTAAGGGGGAGGGTGAAATCGAACTGGTCATTAGACTGGCACTGGCTTTCTAAAAATTCTAAAATGACATCCCCCGTTAACTTGTCATGATCCATAAAACCAGTAGAAATTGCATTTTCTAACTGCTCACTTTCTAACACCACACGAACTCTGCTTCTGTCAACATCGATATTTACTGGTTTGATGAGCCTAACCACGTGATCAAATGAATCACGAACATTGCGTGGTAGCTCGGCTGGCCTTGCAGTGAGACTCGGATCTAGAAATCTAAGCTCGAAATCTTCAATGCTAAATTTAAATTTTGGAGAGTGATCTTTATTGATCAACGCTAATGAAAATGCTGGCGTGATAACGGGATTGGCAAATGTTGGGCGCACACTCGGAGGCGTAGAATCATAGTCGTCATCGTCGGAATCGTCACCATGGCCGATTTGAAATAGTTCTCTGTTAATGGCAGCTCTAACACCATCTACAAACGTGCCATTAGAGCAACCTGGCTTTGGTGAAATTGATCTTGGAGGGACACTTTCACAAGGGGGAGGCCTAGTTTCCCTGGCCAGACCACACAAAAAATCAACGAAACTCTCGTCGAAAAAATCAGCATCATTTACACTAATTTTTGAAGCACTACTAATTGGAGCACTAATATTTGAAGCACTGGTAATTGAAGCACTAATTTCTGAAGCACTATTTCCGGAGCACTAATAATTGAAGCACAAGGTGCGGGGGAGCCGCACACTTCGAAAGCAATATTGGTTTCGACGGGAGGGAGCTCATATTCAATAAATTGCTCAGGTTGGGTTTGGTTAAAGGGGCCGTCGGCCAAAGCACAAACACTATCCGTGAAAAACTCCATGTCGGTTGAAAGGGAGGACACATCATTGGGTTGGGAGTTAAAAATGTCCATATCGGGCCAATCAATGTCCATAGCAAATGTTTGCATATAGTTTGATAACACAACTGGCAAAACACTGCCTGAATCTGGCGACTCATCTTCGCCCTCGGGAGGGTGTTCTAATTTACGCTTCATTTTCCTTACCAAATTAAAAAAAAAACTACGTTGTTAAATCCGACCAAAAAATAATTGATAACCGTTTTAATAACTGTTCAAATTTGTTTTTTTTTAGCCTACACAAAATACTACGTTGCTAAATGCGAATAGTTATTTGCAAAAAAAAAATCGCAACTTAGTCAAAACGGTTTAGGCCTACACACGTTCGTCCTAAACTGACGGATGTTGGCTTCTCCCGCGTACACTCGAAACCAGCGTCGCTACGCAGGACAAATGAAAAGTGCTAGGATCACGGCCAAAATTGGCATGCGTCTGGGGGTCGATACTAGATACATACCACCCATGTCCAAAGTTTTGATTTTCAATTAATAAAATAAAACTTACTTAAAAATAAATAAAAGCGCACAACATCTCATGTTGCTGTCGAATTTAAAAAAAAAAGCCTACGTTGGGTCAACGCTAGGTCGAACATTAACTATTCAGTGCGGTAAACGCCTTCGGTTTTAAAAAATAAATTCTTTTTCACAGTTCCAAACACAATTCGACAAATTTTTGTAGGCCTATTCAGTTTTCACTACAATACTTGCAAATAACACTTCTAACCTAAACCAACTTCACTGTTGTGCAAAATTCATACATCATCCTACATCTTAGTTAGCTTTTAGTGTTTTAAAAAAAAATAAAATCTATTAAAATAAAATATGAACACCAGTAACATTCTTCAAGCCTAGCTAACTTTTTGTAATAACGGAATTCATCTACGAGAAATACTTACCGGATTTAAATGAAGAACTGATGCTGGAGAATACCAGCCGTGGTCGTCGTGCCGTGCGTGAAGTTTAACCCATGATCGGTAGGAGTTTAGCCGTAGGAAGAAGCAGTCGGGTCGGGGAGAAATCGGGAGAAGTCCGGTCGGTCGTAAGGTGTAAATTCAGCGGGAAAAATCAGGTTGTTACTCGGTCGAAAGCAAAGTAAGAACTGGTAACCCCAGTCCAAGGGGGGCGCTGTTTTATAGGTCACGGTTATCGGTGAGTCAACGTGGGGGGTGCAAGCCCGTACATGTTACGTGATCCGGGGATTCCCCTACAGTCCTTAGCACGCCACCTTCTAGAGCTAAATAAAGAAAAATGGCGTTGCTAACCTCGAATTAAAACAAAGTTAGTATACTGGGGTTGCCATAGCAACGAAAAAAAAATGATTTTCACGTGCACCAGTTGTCATGAACACAACAAGCAAGTGGTAGCCTACTGTAAATGTCTACTTCACGTCACAGTTTGTAGTTGTTAACTACACATTTTAATTTTTATTTGTTGGTGAAAAAAATATGCTATTGCCATAAACACTTAAACAAACTTTACACACGCTAGTTTCGACACGATCACAGTTAGTATACAGCAGCCATGATCATTAACCAACAAAAACTTTACGATTGATTGCTTTTTTTATGTGCACCCCGTAACAGCACACATAATGAGCAGCGCGTGCAATAATAAATCACGTGCGAGATCAGTGACAGTTCCCGTAAGAATCTATGGCGGACTTTTTGCTTGTTTGTTTGGGACGGGTCTGTGGCCATCGAATAGCTTGGATTTTTTAAGCCAACTTCTTGGACTAAATAATAATAAAATACATCATTTTCTCCAGTAATCACTCTTAAAAGGGTCACGGAGTTTTGTAAAGACTGTGGATTAATATTTATTTTCTTTCATCCATTTCTTTAGATGAATGCTAGTTTGGCAGGGGCGGGAGGGGGGAGGGGGCCATCTTTTAGATATCTGCTAGATATTTAACACTGAACTAATTCATTATTTTTATTTGTTACAGTGTGTCAGTGATGCTGAGTGTTTGTTTTTTGTTTGTTTGTTACGCTTTTTTATTACCATCCTAAAATGTATTTCTTGTTTTTGGCCTACAACGCAATTTTAAGTCAGCTGTCCTTGCATGTCCAGTCATGTTGCCAAGGGGTCAGGTGCACTCGAAGGGGGAAATTCCGATGACTGGCGACAGCCCTATTGTTACCTTGATAGGGAGAAGGGGAGTCAACTTCCTGTTCCAACTTAAAACAGACATAAAATGCATCTTTTCCAATATTCAATTTTAAAGTGTTACAGAAAAGTTTTTGCAACAGAAAGAATAATTAATTTTAAAAGACATGATTCTTTTTTTTTTTTTGCTTTTAAAAGGAGTGTGCCATAATTTTTATTTCTTAACTTTAAAAGGCCCGTGCCATATTTTTTAAGTTTTAACAAGGGTAATAAAGTTTTGGAAGCAAGAATCGTTTAGCTGGGGGGAGGGGAGTATCTTCCTTAGTAACCACTTGTCCAGATTTTCATGCCCAGACACGTCCGGCTCATCACGTGTGTCACCCCACTTAGCAACAGCCCACCCGTATTGTTATCTGATGAAGGGGAGGGAGGGGGATTTAAAGTCAGCTTCCTGGACTAAGTTAAAACAGAAGTTATAACTGCATCTTTTCCCAGTATTAGCAAGGGTAATATTCCTTAAGTTTTAGCAAGGGTAATATTTTTCTTCTAATAGGCACGAGTTTTGGGGCTTCATCTTTAAAAAGACTGCCATTTAGGTATTTTTTTTTAAAGGTAGGGGGTGGGGGAGGTGGCCATCTTTTAAAAGGCTGCTATTTAGGTAGGAGGGGGGAGGGGGGCCTCGTTTAAAAGGTTGCTATTTAGGTATTTTTTAAGGTAGGGGTGGGGGAGGGGGGAGGGAGGCCTCGCTTAAAAGGCTGGTACTTAGGTAATTTTTTAAAGGTAGGGGTGGGGACCATCTTTTAAATAAAAAGACTGCTACTTAGCTAAATTTTATTTGTGCTGTAATTACACCCTGTAGAGAGGCTTGTTTTTAATATTATTTTTTAAATATTATTTTATTTTAATTAACAGTCCTTCCGGTAATTTTTTAATAGTCAACTTCCTCTAAAAACTCCATGCCTCGTGAGGTCATCTCCTTCAACTCCAATCTTATCTTTAAGACCAACAACTCAACCCACACTTCCAACTTGTTGTGGTGGTGTAGTGGGTTAGGGCATTAGTCAGTTAGTCATCTGATAGCCCAGCCGACGCTGGTTCGAATCTTGCCTCAGTACTGATTCAATACTAATTTAATAAAAACAGAAAAAAGAAAAGAAAGGATGGAGGACGAATAGGAGGAAAGAAAGGAAAGAAACCTTCATGACGTCACAGGGGTGCAGGTCAACATCGGCCTTCTCAATTCCGAGAAATTTACCGCGACTACCCAGCGGATTAACGATGACGTCATCGGATTAAGGCTTACACAATAGGAGAGGGGGGAGATGGGATTAGCCACGCCCCTTTCTATTGTCTTACGCCAGTTGGGCGTACATCTCTCTTACATAATTACAGCCCTAGTTGCTGGTGTGCAAAGGTCCAATGATATTCAAGGGACCACGACAACCCTGGCCTTTGCAACGGGTATATGCTCTCAGAGTATACCTGTAGGGTCTGTTTGGTCTAACGTAAGCTTGACAGACCTGACGTGACTCTACGTAATCGGCCATACTTCTGCCTATTTTAGACCAAAAATCCAGTTTTGGAATGAACAGGTTGTGCATTTTCCTGCAAGACTCGGGACTGTATATTCCTGGAAGCAATCCAAATCCAAATCATTTTTCAAAAAAAAATTTCTGATGAGTTTTTAACATATAAAAATAAATCCCTCTCTGTGTTTATCATCTAAATCAGGAAATGTAAATTTGTGCTTAATCCAATTCCATTCTTCAAGTTCCTCCCTTGTTTTGGCACGGAGGGCTTTGCTAGACCCTTAGCAAGCCCATCCGTCACGCTTTTTTCTTTTTTTTTTTCTGGCCTGCTCTCCCGACATCTGGGTTGGCCTTGAATCGACCGGCGCCATTTCGCACGTGTCCATCTCTGCTGAATCAGCCTCCCATTCTACGATCGTTGTCATATAATGCCTCAGAACAGTACCTTGTTTTAGTAAAATATTTACACCACTCAAGTTTATACACATCACTGGAAAAATACCGGTAAGTGACATATTTATTAACCCTTGAGTCATGCAAATCAAAACGTCGACAGTTTTCGATCATAAAAAAAAATGTCAGCTCGAATTTCCTGAAATGCAGTGTTTAACAAACATCTTCACATGCCTCTGCATTAGTTGAATTTAACTCAACTCTTAAAAGTGTCACCTTTGCATCATTATCAAAAATTAATCGACACAGAGAAGATGGTTCACCAGGGGTTTTGTAATTATTGTTACCAGCGAATAAGCTTGCACCGTGGTGTGACGTCGTAAACACCATTTCCGTTTTATCCGAAAGATTTGCACACAAACCAATGACGTCACGTATTTCTGTGCTGTGTGGATCCAACATGGCCGCGGTTCTTGGTCTGCCGAAGCGACGCAACTCTTCACCAACAAATTACTGAATACTCATTATGAAACGTAAGCTGGACCACTCCGAACTTAAAAATTGTATTCTAGTGTTTTAAGCTACCGAAATCCAATCGGTAATATGACTGAAAATGAACAACGTTTTTTTTATATCCGGTCAACGAACGGCATCGCTTCCTCGCTGGCTCAAAATGGTAGGCCTAACGTAAAAGTACGGCAGCACTATGGCGCGACCGGGGAGATTAAGCGTGAATCGTTGTCTCAACATCTCCGCAACACCGTTCGATGCCTCGGGTTGTTGTTTATTATTTATGACAAGTCAGTTCATGCTGTACGGATTTATTAGCAGTTGTTTTATACATAAAAAAAATAAAATTTAGAGTCCATTACTGCCCGGTGTTCTAGTAAAAAAAAATGCTTCGTTTTTTTCAGTTACTGGTTTGATAACTGCATTGCGTTATGTTTTCTGAATAAAGTTGTTAATTCGTAGCACATCAAAGCTACTCACCTATTTGCGTACGTGCGTGCGCTGCGGAGCCAACGATTTTTTTAATAGTGTTAAAACATACTGTTTCATTAACACACAACTGTTGTGTCCAGGACTTACACGTAAAACG
>JAHWFP010232525.1:0-10216 GCA_023313725.1 Lithobius niger | reverse complement strand
ATCCGGCAAAGTCCGGTCCGGTTTGTCCGGTTCGGTACACCCTTACTGTTAACCCTGGTCATTCTTTCAACTTAAATCCAGGCTGTAAAAAATTCTATTTCGCAGCAGCAAAATGACCACCAAATTGCACGTAAAGTAATCAATCCAGTAGAAGCAGTAAGAGTAAGACATATTAGAACTTGCCAAGTCCAGTACTTCAATATCAAATATCAGTGTTAATGCTAAAACTTTTGTCTTGGGAAGATTATGTGGCATTAGCATGTTAAATTTGAGTACTCACTGTGTCCGTTTATGGCTACCTTAGCCTCTTTAAATTTGCATTCTTGTTAACTGCTCAGATGTTTAATGGAAATTAGGGGTGTGTGAGTAGATAATTTTAATTAGAGTCGAGCCAAGTTTGCAACAAGAATTGAGTATCGAGCCGAGTGCGAGTATTTTGTGAACAGTTATTTTGCAAGTATCTTTTTTATTTGTTAGTATAATAACAAGTTATATGCTGCTTAACTGACTGTGTTGGTCAATGTATACAAATGGTTTTCCAGTTTTTAGGATATAACTTTAAAATTGTTTGAGCTAATGGCTTTTAATTTACACATCTGGAAAGCTCTCGTCGAGGCGATGAATTTGATATATCTGAACGTCAACATCAGCCAAAAATTGAAGAAGTTATCGTATTTTCACCGAATTCGAGTTTCTCAAGTATGCATAAAAGCGACGAGCTGAGTTCGAGTACACATTGCATACTCAGCTCGTTTTTTTTTTAGTATCGCACATCCCTAATGGGAATTCTTTGTCACATGGTTAAATTAGGTAAAAAAAAAAAAAATGTGGTAAAAGCAATGGTTTCTCAACAGTCTAACCGCAGGATGATCATGAAACTGCTTGATTTAAAACAATTAAACAATACAAGAAGTAGAAAGAAACCCACTAGAATCCTCGTCAAAATCATAACTCTGAAATTAACTCTGATGAATTTTGCATTTCACATAGATTAAAGGGAATTCTTTTTACTCGCTTGTAGGATTAAAACAAGGTACTGAGTGTATGCCTTCTTCAGATTAAAAACCACAAGTACACAAGTAGGTCATCCTAAGATACTTAAGTGGAACAGGATATGGATTCCGGTTTCACCAAATTATCAAGTCACACTCCACCTGTGTGTAACAGTGTTTTAATCTGAAGAAAATAGGTGTTCCATGTTTTTTTTGTGTCGAAAATGTTACTTATTTTAACCCTACAGGTGAGGATACAAACAAGTCACGTTTTAATCTTGAATCAGTACCCTTTGCACTTGCATCTTATTTGTCTACTGCAAAGATAGTGAGTGACATTGCTATCAGAATTTTTATAGGATACCTTAGACTGTAGCATTACATGTACTAATTTAGGGATGCAAAACATTCTCATTCAAATGTTATCACAGAAATACTTAGCATAGAAAAGGGCTGCAACAGCCCTTGAAGTACACAATGATTGTAACGATTGTGTCTGAAGAAAGAAGGGTCAAAGCTATAATAATGTGTACGATGACTAAAAGGAGGCATGTAGCTCTGCAGATTTTTTAATTTGTAGCATAAAATAAGACTATCAATGGAGGGAAAATTGAAATGCAGATGTGTGGTTAGGAAATAATTTGTAGTGTGTGAATGAGTTTAGCATTAGATTTAAGTTTCCTAATACGAGACTTTTTAAATTCTTGTTGCAATTGTTTGTTACCATTTAAAGTATGTATAGTTAAAAATTTACGATTTGTAAGGTTTGTAGATAATGGCACTTGCTGTCTTTTTACTCTACACCAAATGAAGAATGTTTGTACTTTGGTGCCGCAGTACTGCCTGAATGGTACATATTTGATTGTGAGATCTTTGTTGTTTTTGCTCATTATAATGTTAGCAAGAATTATGAAATTAAAATATTGTCTTGAATTCAAGACTGCTGATGTAAATGACAGAATTTTGTGACAAACCCAATAAATGAATTTAGTTTGTGTATTCTTGCGTGCACTTATTCAATTCAAGCCAATAATTAAGCCCCCGTGAATTTCGATAAAAAGTTACAAAATTACGTCCAATCTCAAAATACAGAAATTTTGTACAAACTCTGCAAATTTACGAAAGTTCTTTTCAGAGGTTGATGTTATCATCACTCTTCCGACTGTCTTCATCACACCTTTTTTGGGGATGATGTTGCTCTCCGGTTTATAATGTTCTTACTCGTGCTTTTTGTTTGAAACTGTCAGTTGCTGGGGCGCCGATATTATCGTGCTGACTCTACCTGCTTGTGAGTCACTTGTGGGGATTTTCTTAAAGTTACTGGATCCCAGGGGCCTTGATATTCATCAGCTTGAAGTCTTCTTTTACGCGTCCCTGAGTAGCTGAGGACTGAAGTTCTCTTAGGTGCCTGTCTCTAGTCGAGTTTGTGATAATTAAGGTTTCTGTTTTCTCCCAATCGATCTTGTGTTATATGTCTATGTGGTGGAGTGTGACTCCATTTTCTTCCTTCGCTTTCCTGAGATCGACCACATGCTGACGCACACGATTTTGTATACCCTTCTGTGTCTCACTGACGTAACTGCATCACATCCACCGTACGGCACATGCCCTTTAAAAACATCGTTAATTTTCGTACTGTGAAACGCCATACTGTCAACAAAACTCGGAAAAATTCCGGAAAAAAATATTTACCGCACACTTTCACAATCAAAACAACAGCTTTGTCCTGCGAATTTTCGATAGCTTGGGCTGCTATCTTCTTCGGGCCTCTAGGATATAGCTCGGACTTTCTATATTTTCCACTCCAGTTCGGCGAACTATCGCATTTGAATTTAGCTGGTAACGATGCCTCCTGTATTTGTGTTGCTGGCCTAGATCGTTCGTTCCTATTCTCCACTGACAATGAAGTCGACTAGCCAGAGAGACAAGAAAAGGGGTAAGAACGAGAGTGGCCCAACATATGGGAAATGTTCGCAATAAAGTTGAAGATAACGGCATAGCAGTCCATTGCATGGCGACTGAGCACGAGATTGACTGGAAGCAGACGAAGACACTGATTAGGTCAAATTCCACAAGAGATCCACATCTCAGGTGTCTTGAATCTATTGCAATTCAAGAGCATGAGAAGAAAAATGTGCAATTGATGAACATTCAAGGCCCTTCATTTCCTAGAGTGAAGCATTTAGTGAGCAACAATCTGGCTGGCCGACTTCATTGTCAGTGGAGAATAGGAACGAACGATCTAGGCCCGCAACACAAATACAGGAGGCATCGTTACCAGCCAAATTCAAATGCGATAGTTCGTCGAACTGGAGTGGAAAATGTAGAAAGTCCGAGCTATATCCTTCAGGCCCGAAGAAGATAGCAGCCCAAGCTATCGAAAATTCGCAGGACAAAGCTGTTGTTTTGATTGTGAAAGTGTGCGGTAAATTTTTTTCCCGGAATTTTTTCGAGTTTTGTTGGCACGTGCCCTGTCTGGTGTTTGTAATCTTCATCAACTTACCTTTCAACCTTTTTTTTCAGTTTTTCATCTTTCCTAAGAAAGGTGTCAAAACCTTGTTGATGCAGAATCCGCTAAAGCTTTTGACTGACCCTCTCGAGGTAAGTGAGGCATACTCTTAGTCGGGCTCTTTCCTCCTGCACCTGCTTCTCTCTCGGGTCACTTTCCTTCTTGCGTCTTGTAGTCGCAAGTGTGTTTTTCTTCAGATGATTGAGCAAACGTGAAGGGCACCCCAGTTTGATAAACTTTCCTCTGGTCATATCTAGGTGTGGTCTTGCTGCATCAACACACACTGACGGAACTCATTAGGGCGATCATATCCAACAGTTTCTTCGGATGTCCAGATGTATACAAAATGCCTTTAGCAGAAGCCATTAGTTTTACAAATGGTTGATAGCTAACATCTTGTTTGTTTCTTCGTAACTCCACGTTGAGAACCAGGGCTCGAAATAAGCGGTATTGCATCGCAATTTGCTCTGCAAATTTCTGTAGTTGTGATGCAAAAATTGAAATGCATCTCAACCATGGTTGATCATTTTTCCCCTATCCCTACTCGTCACTCCAGTCAAATGTAACCAGTCTTGGTTGACGATTGCTGCCAGCTTGTCCATTGCCCTCTTCATTCCAGCCTCCCCACCCATCCAACCCAACCATTCTTTCCTCTACGGTCACAAACAAGCAGCATCACATACGACCACAGTTGCATAACTCGTGGATTACGTAGTGTGATAATATACAAGTCCATGTGTAGATGTAGTAGACATAGGGAAAGACGGCCACTGCGGGTGGAAAAGTCGATGGTCGATGGTCAATGAATCTTGTATTCATTGATGGAGTGAAAGCCCCAGTGCGAAACAAAAAAAAAACAACGCCAAGCAAACTCGTCTGACACGTGCATTCGCAATCATGCAATCATGTGAAATTTAGAGGATTTAATTAAAACATTCTAGTCTTCAAAAGCGCTTGCTTAAAGAAACGGCAGATTTGACAACTTTACAGAGCAGAAGTAATGACGTAATAACGACAGTTATTACATCATATATTGCAGCGGATGTCGTTTAACTAGCTGCAAAGGGGCACTGTAGGTGAAAAACATTGGATTTTTGGTATGCTAATGACGCGAAAGCAAATTTCTTAGTTTAATTTTGTGGAAACTACTTCAAAATATCTACAACAGTTGCATTGTGGGAATTTTCGACAGACAATTTTTCGTGTGGTGTGTCAGAAAGACTGATGGCGTTAATTCCACTCCTCACACCGAGTGAAAAATTGTCTGTCGAAAATTTCTACAACGCAACTGTAGTAGATATTCTGATTTCTGAAGTAGATTTTTCCACAAAATTAATCATCAATTTAGTGCTTTAGTAGTAAACCGTAGAGCGCATTTCTCAGGCTTGAACGCACAATTCTTTTGGATTTGTTGGCAGCTGCTGCGATTTTCAGCAATACAAGTGACATTTTTTCTTTTCTGATTCACAACCTTAATATAAGTTTCACATCGCAAGGGATTCGACAAAATGTTACTTTTATTGTTCAGCTCGTCTTGTATTGTTTTGTGTCGTGTACATACAACACCTAAGTAAAGTACCCATACACCGGCCGAGCAATACTGCTAATTGAATGTCCAATCCCTTAAGCTGTTAAATCGGAAAAGAAAAGATACCACTTGCTGAAAATCGCAACAGCTGTTAATCCAAAAAATCTTTAGGTTTAAAAAATTCACTCTCGGGGCATTGGCTTGACTCAATACATCACTGTTTTATATCGTCAGTGCCCCTTGCAGATGCTAGCTCCTTAGCAAATATGGCATTATTACATAATAGTATATTGTCTATAGAGCACCCTCTCAGTAAGAGTTGGAATTTTAATTCAACTGCGTTTGTAGAGGGTTGTTGTAACTGAATTGGTTTTAAAATTTTTTAAAAAATGACCCTTTTATGTAAGCAATTGAAATAACTTTCTTTAGCCTCTGCTTGAGTACGCTAGCCTTGTTTGGTGATATTGAACATTGGAATCTGTTACCAAGTATCTTCCAGGTACCCAAAACAAATCTTATAAAGAGAGGCTTCATATTCTAAATCTGGAGTCACTTGAATTGCGATCACTCTGAATTGATCTCCATCTCATTTTTTCTTTACTGCATGGACTTTGATTTTTCTGTATTTTTTTAATTACGCCATGACAACAGAACCTACGGTCACTTTTTTAAACAGATTGTAAATAAGGCTAATAGCGACTGGCGCTATTTAGTGGTGGTATATTTGGTGGTATATGCTCCAAGTTTGGAACCTTTAAACACTACTTGCGGAAATGTGATATGTCCAAATTTTTGCTTAGATTTTAAATTTGGTGCATTGTAAGTAGGTCTTGCGTTCCGGCTTGTGTTCCATATTGAGGACGTTGATGTGGTTTCAGATAGTGTTTTATTTTTGCCACAATGATTACGTTTTTTTTTTTTTTTTTTACTTTTATTAGTTACTCAGTTTTTATAGCCGATGTCATTGCAACCATTGTTTCTATATGGATATGCCTGTAATTTTTAGCATTCCTTCTCTCCCAATGCTTGTTTCCTCTAGAGATTAAAGTTATAAACCTATGGCCGCCAGCTTGTAACCCAGTGCGCGTGTGCGGACTGCCCTATATAATGCGCCTGGCAAGCTAGGCGAGCATCTCTTCTTCTCTAGCCACCCACGAGAGTGGTCGTCTTAGATACTCTCCTTGTTATCACCTCTACTTCGACGTTTGTCGCCTCTCGTCGCTAGGCTTTGCGACATTTGGATGTTACCAACGTCAGCTCTTCTCCTTCGACTCTTAGTGGGGTTTTCTGCTGGATTGGGTGCCTGCTTCCTAAAGCGCCCCTCATCTCCTCCTGCCTCCTTCGCCTTGTCGATTGTTCTCCTTCCGGCGTTCCAGTCGGACCTTGGCCCTCATTTGTCGCCTGCGTCTTTAGGGTTGCTGGTTCGTCCACTTCGACGTCACCTTGGGGTGACCGACTTCTCGGCGTGCCCCCGTGGCCCCTGCTTGTTGCTGCAAAGTCCATTCTTTGTATTTTTACCCTGTGGTTGCCACCTATGGCATGTCACCGTTTGTTCCTCCAAGCTCACACTTTCAGCCAGTCCTACGAAAACCCGAACACAAAAATTCATGGACCCAGCTGCCTCTTCTTTGATCAAGTTGACTTGCCTCAGCTACCTTATGTCGCCTTGGCTACCTTATGCACCGTCTTCGTCTGTATCGACCTCCCGTCTTCATCCCTTCTCGGACACGTGATCTCTGGCGACATATGTTCTGCCGGCGTTCGACTCAACGTCGCCACAGGCACACAGGTTCAGCTGCGTGCGTCTCCTTCAGCTGCCTATTCTCCTCCCGACCCTGTTGCTGTTGCCAGCACTGGTGCTCAGCGCTGTCTTCATCCTTACGTTTCGGGTCACAATGCATTTACCAGTTTAGGCTTGTACTGTTGCTGCATTTGTAACTCCTATTGTCGCTCCAACTGGCCCTCAATGCTTTCCCATTTCGGGCTTGATCTGTCGCGGCATTTGGATTTGTTGCTGTTGCCTGTGCTGCTGATCAGTGCTGTCTTCATTATTACGTTTCGGATTGCAGTGCATTTCCCAGTCCAGGCTTGTTCTGTTGCTGCATTCATGATCCCTGTCGCCTCACCATTTTTTTCCTGTGTACGTGTGCACTACCTCTATCACAACATTTGGATTCCCATTTTGCGAACTTCCTTCTACACAAACTTCGTGCAGTTTACTACGGGTCGCTGTTAGCCATGCACAGTAACTTGTTCGGCAGCCCTTTCACAGCAGGCTCTGTTATTGCTAGACCGAGGAAAGGAGGATATCAACCCAGCTATCAACATACGCCTTGCTTCTGCTGGACTACTAACGGTCATCTTGGTCTCCTCCCATTTGGTCCGTGTCTACACGATACTTGTCTCCTGCTAACCGTGCTGATGTGTTCTAACCGCTGTCACCTGTCATCTCTATGGTCCACTGTGGTCGCTGTCACTTGTCGTCTGTCATATGCCTCCTCGGTCAACAAACTGAAGGGTTCAATCAATCACTACTGACCCAGCTTTTCACACTTTGTTTCATTTCGGCCTTGCATCCTCACAACCACTGCGAGCAGTCCATGTCGCTCATCAACCTCGGTCGCCCTGCATTGAGGATGCCTAACAGTAGGTGGTCTCCAGCCGGCACTTTGGCTGGACGGTTCCTGATTGCCGCTACGTTGCCGTGACTTGTTCGTCCTCCAGTCCGCTCCAACCGATTTTGTCGCTCGCCTTGTTTCTGTAACTCTCCGACATCAGCTCCCTGCATCCCCAGAATGATTTCATGATGACAAGCGTCCGCTTCGACTCCTGGCCAATCAATCACCATTTTACAACCCTACCAAACATGCAGATCTTTCATCTGTCGTTCCCATCAATCCTGTCGTTTGGCGCTTTGATGTCGTTTATTTCCCTTGCTTTTGTCGTCCGTTCTGCCTCATCCCGCCAGTCATCGCAGAACGGTGGGGGAGGGGGGGGGGGGACTAAAAAGATGTTCCATAATCCTGTAACTCAAAACACCTACACTCATCCTGCGCTTGTTTACAAGACTCTTCCATTAAAAAAAAACGGCAAACAAACGACGCCAGAAGGAAACCCCTAGCCCCTCACTGCCTTGGATCACATCTCGGCTGTTGCCTGTTGTTTTGAATTTCACTTTGGCTTCTTTTTCGTCATATCTAAGATTCTTCTTACGGCAATTTGACAAGTTCCGTCGGCACAGTCCATCAGCTGTTCTCAGTCTACCGTTCTCCATGCGGCCGGCTGCTCGTTCACCCTATTGCCAGTCCTTGGTTCTGTCATTAGCGTCCTCAACTTGTCTGCAATACTTCAAAATCCTTCGCTCTGCATAAAAAATAACAACCCTGTCGTCAGCCTGCCTCTTGATTGCCCGGTCTAGCTGCCGAACTGCTTCTATCCACATTCGGTCCAAGCATTTTGTCTGATGTCAGTATTGCTTGCTCTATCGTCACCCAATAAGAAGAATTTTCATCTGCCTGTCTTCCTCGCCAGACAACTTCCACCTACCCTCCGATCGACCCCTGTTGATGCTGCACTTCACGTGCGTTCCTGGCAACCAACACATGGGCTTTCCTGCAGCCAGCACATGAACTTGCTCTGTATATTTCGGGACCTACGCCCAAAGTTTGGAATGTAAAGTTGGAGAGCTTTCTCCAGATTTGCACGAGTCAAGCACTATGACTACGTCACGCAGTCTGGCTGTATCAGGAAGCCTTACCACACTCATACTATCGTCTTTCTTTTACCTGCTTCAGGGAATTTCTCCACCCAAAAAAATAAACACGTACCCCACCCATGCAAGGGTTACGGGTGACAATCTGACGTAGAGTATTCCGCATACACTATCCTTTCTCAGCTGTCATCCAGACACCGGCAAGGTGCTCCGCAGTTTCCAGCCCAGCAGCGACATATGCCCTTGATCATTTTTTTTCTCGCCTCCATCTCTATTGGACGCTCCTGTCTTATAACACCCACTTGTCGTCATCATTCCCTACTCAACAACTGGGAAGTCTTCGTCATGGTTCGCATCACTGGTGCTCTTCCGGAAGCTTCTCGACACTCCACACCACTATCATCACCTCTAGTTGTTGGACTTTGTCACCGTCACCAGAGCCCTCGAATTTCTCAATCACCTGTCATCTGTTGCCTACCTGCCATTGGTTGCCTTCCGGCTCTCCTTTGCCGCATTTGTCTTCTATCGCTCCTTCCATACATCCTTAGGTATGACTCTTGCCGCGACCGCTATGCCTCCTATCCAACATGGTCAGCAGGCACATGCGACTTCTGGACCTTTTGGAGATCTTCTTGGGACCCAAAGACATCTGCAAGACTATAAAATCTTAAGTTCAGAGTGGAACGAATGATACGAAACTTACTCATTCCGTTGTCCACGCACCGCCAGCGGTTCCGGCCAGCCAAGTCCCTCAGTGGAGGAACTCGGGTACAAATTCATGGTTTCATGAACAGCACCATTCTTTCTTTCAGCATAAGGCTCGCTCTCCGTCGTGCTCTCCCCATGCAGTGTCCTACTCACGGTGCAGACTTAATCTATCATTGCGGCTGTGCACCTTCCACCTCATCTTGTTTTCCAGATAGATTTCTACCTGCAAAAAAAAACAAAAAACATTAGTATAGCACAGGATCACATCAACAGTTTTGTTTCTCAATAACCCAGTATCTGCTACTTCTGCCATTGTCCCTTTTTTTTTCCCTATGGCTCGCTTTAAAAAAAAAAGGAAGTGGCTATTGACAGGTATGGTACCTGCAAACAACTGGCTATTTACAGGTACTATACCTGTAAGTAATCGACTATTTACAGGTACTGTACCGGTGAGCTATTGGCTTTTCACAGGTACAGTACCTGCAAGCAACTGGCTATTTACAGGTACTATGTTTACAAGCAACTGGCTACCATAAAAGTACTGAACTTGTGTTCTTCCTCATTATTTACATAAAGAATAATTATTTCAATCATTGCAGTTTGATTTCACATTAAAGTATGATCTGCCTGAATATTTGAAGGTCGTCTAAGGAAATCCTGAAAATTCCAGTAATATCTAAAGTACAGCCTTACTCTAGGAAGCATCAAATTCCATAGCCATACGACAAACCTTTCAAAAGCATCGACTTGTCAGAGCTGACATTGTG
>JAHWFP010232519.1:0-10672 GCA_023313725.1 Lithobius niger | reverse complement strand
AAGAAGGGAGGAGGCTTGGGTGAGAGATGCCCAGGCCTTGTGCAGGTACTAGGAGCTAAAGGAAGGGTCCACTATTACTACAAGGAGGGAGAAGGGGCCAGCAAACATAGCAAGCAGTACTATATTCACATCATATAACTTTTAGGTAATTTTTCATAGAAAAACGACAATTTGAGGGGTGGGCTTTAACTCCACTATTTCACGATTTTGACTTTACAGCATTTTAGAGGGTGGGCTTTAGCTTCAACTGGGGTTTTAATACACGATTTACGGTAAGAAGTTAAGAAAATGTTGGCCTACATTTGGAAAAGGATTGCTATATGTGCTTTTTTTTTAAATTTTCGATGAAAACACTCAAGCTTTTTTAAGCCATTTTGAATTTTATGCTTTTTTTTTTGTTTTCAACTTGTTTTTGCAGAATCACGTCCTGGGGTAGAGTCTCTAAGTTGCATAGAAAACCCACTTAGATATTTAAGGAGAGCTTTTTTTTTTACATGTATGTTTATTTGAATTATCAAGTCCCACCGGAGGCTAAAAACAGTTCAAAATACAAAGTTCATACACTTTTTAGGCCAATGGCCTATTTTTCAAGACCTTTTCCAGGATTTTCAAAGCCCAGTTTCAATTTTTCGAGGCCACGTATGTACCAACAAAGGTCCCACATCCGAAAGTTTATCTTGGCTATATTCTTATAGGCCTGGTCGAGATGTTAAATACTTTTAAAATTTACGCTGTTTAACAGAATTTTTGTTAACTGAACAAACCGAACGTTCCAAAAATCGGTGATAAAACTGTGGTCATCGAAAACATAAAGGAAAAAAGTCACACTTAAACCAGCAAACACTTTGAAAACACTTGAAATTTCAGGGAGAACCGTTCCCCTAATTCCGAAACAAAAAAAAAAAACCGTGGTGCCTTCGAACTATCACCGATAATTGCCACTGATTTATCGTCACACATTTAAACACTGAAATTTTTTTTTTAATGTACATAGTTCTATAGCCTACTTAGCAATCATGTAATTTTATACCGTCACAACCTGAAGCAACAAGGATTTGAAATGTGGTGGTTGGTGGTTTCCATACCAAACCACGTATGCAAGTTTTTTTCCCACACAACTGAAGCAATCATAAGGTAATTTGAAGCCAACATTTTTAAAGACATTTCCAGATTTTCTGCATTTTTTCCTAGAGTTTAAGCACTTCAAGTACTCTACTGAAGATGGTGAACGTTTTATTCACCGAAAATTCAAGTGGACTTTTGTGTTCCACGGTATTGTGGTAAAGATTTTTCTTCTTTCTAATTTCAAGCACTTTTCCAGATTTCAAGACCCCCGTACGAACCCTCAAAATAGTCTGAAACGCAATCATAAATCAAACAATCTACATGCTCACACGGCTCCCCCAGACCCTGTAGCTGGAAGGAGGGGAGGGTGGACAAATCATTTGTAGGAAACCACACTGCTTTCTTGTTACGGGTTACCTTAATTCAAATCACCCTGGCAATGATAAAACAGCTATAAAAAAAAAAACAATTGCTAAATAATGTTAAAATTTGGTGGTTTTATTACGCCCTAATTTTACAAAATGAGCTTGGTGAGGGAACCCTCCCTGACCCCTGCTCCAAGCTCTCTTGTTTCGTCACTTGTTTATTTCTTTTTTTCAAATGTCATGTGGTAACCCTGATATGGTGTGCAAAGTCCAAGCCATGGTGTACAAAAGGATTTTATATTCTTGTTAAATTCTGTACTCGCTTTGTGCACCTTAATAAATAATTCGATCACTCGACAAGTCAAAATTCACGACCGATCCACACCATTCACCATAAAATCAACCAGAATCAGTTCGGTACAAACTTATAAAATGTGCTATGGTCCATTACCCAGTTTCATACACTCCTCATCAAACTTATTTAGTAGGCCATGGTACAATCTCCTATCACACCCCTCCTTAATTTATACACTAAGGCACCATTTACAGTTATGACAATTATACACTTTATGCATTTATAGTCTTGTCAGTCCTATATTTTGGACAGCATCATCGGTTGCAGGAACTTTTTAAAGACTGGGTGTACTGGGGTCTGGTTAGAAGGCAACTTTTTGACATATTCGTACACTCTTTCGTACACACGTCCATCATAGCAGCCAAGAACACTGTGCAAGGCTTCATCTCGGAAGTCGAATGCATCAACCAATGCTACAATCTCGGGACGAAGTTCACGCATGACGGCGAACAGACGAGCATACAAGGATTCCATCTTTGACGATGTCAGATTGCCGTACTGCAAGAAGTCACCGGCATTTTCTCTGACCCAAAAAAGGCCTAAAAGTTCAAAGAGATTGCCCATCACCTTTCGCAGAGCAACAGACACATTGAGTTCGTACAGTACCGTTCTCGTAGTATTGATTACGAACGTTAGGCTGTGTAGCTTTGCACATTTAGCCAAGTCGAGGAGGTTTTCACCCCAGACGTCATCCGGATCTCTGCCACTTGCTATTTGGGCTTCCATGCGTTCAGCAACTTCCCAAAGTAAATTAGCAGAGGTACGTTGGAAAAGGATTGGCAGATCATTGGCATCTTGTCCTTTGGGTTGGGGATAAACACCTTTACTGCGGAGGCGCAAATAGTCCACCGTCGAACTCACTGGATTGCCAGACTTCACTGCACGGTAAGCCTTCATGAGGAATCTTGCCGTCTGTAATAACATGACCGTGTCTTCTCCGTCATAAGTGCAGGATGCGTTGACGTAGGCGTACAGGTACGGTAGTCGACTCGCTCGAAGGTATCCTAAACCACCACAAGCAAGGCGGCACTGCTCAACGCCAGCAACGGAAGATGTAGTAAGCACGCTTTTGAGGCCAGACGAAAGCGCATGCATTTCAGCTACTTTATCAGGCGTAGGATTTGCGAGGAGGTCCATATAGAGGAGCTTGATGGTTTTAAACGTAAAAATGCCGGCAAAACTGGCGGCGACAAAAGGGAATAGTTTATACTGCTGCGTTTGATAGTCGAGAAGTTTGGTTTCCGCTTGTCCTGGTTTACCTTCACCTTGTCTGCGGACAGCGCTGTATCGGACGGCGATGGTGACCGCTTGGGCCAAACGCAAAGACGTGTCCATGACAATCGCAACTCGTGCCATTATCAGGATGCCGTAGCCAGTGCGAGGATTCTCGGGTTTGATATAAGTGCCGTCCGGCTCCACTTTTGCGAATTTCATGAACATATTCTTGCGAGGTATTCGGAAGTGGTCGAAGCGCAGGAATCCGTTGTCGTTTGCGTTCATTCCCATTTTAGGTCCAACGTCGCCGACCGTGATGCCCGGCAAAGCAGTGTGGTCTTTCTGACTTCTATATTGCACGTAAAATAGATGCAGGCCGTGACATTCGCCTCTGGTGTACAATTGAGCCACAACTATGGCCGCATTCGACGTCCGTCCCATCCCGCCTGGCCAAAACTTAATGGATGTCAGGGTTGGTGAGTGTAACACGAATTCCTGTGTTTTGGGATCGTAAGTAGCCGTCGTTTCGAGGCCCCTCATATTGGTACCGTGCCCCAATTCAGTCTGACAATAAGTTCCTATAACATTTTCATTTTGAGCTAGTGGTAGCCACTCGACTTGTTGCTCCTCGGTTGCCTGATTCATGATTGTTGGCGAAAACATGAAAGCATGGACAACCGTCGGGTCTTCGCATGGGTAAATAATGCTGCTTATATGCGTTGCTTTTACAAACTGTAAACTACCAAGAATCTGACCTGGAAGTTCCACATCTTTTAATTTTTTCTTAATGTACGTACTTCTTTGGACTGCCTCCGTGTAGTAATCGTCCGCGCTGAGACAGCTGTACTCCTGGTCATTGTTGATGTTTGGGTCATCGATGAAGACTTGTTCAATTTCGTGTCGTTGCTCCGTTTCTCCCGGGCCGTCGTCCAAGATGTTGGTTAATTCGATGGATTGAAAACTGCTCTTTTTCCGTTCGGTTTCCAGTTCAGGATTGGTTGGGTGTTTCTTACCCATAGCTGCCATTTTTGTGGATAAGGTCGACCGGCAACAACACTTGTCGCACTTCGACACATCAGCTGCAAACTACTTCGTTATAACTCGGGCGAGAATTCGCTGTAACAAAGTTTTGTGTAATTGCAAGGTGCACTCTCACCAGCGCGATGCAGTCTGTAGCAGCAACACAGTAGTTGTGGGTGGTCGGGTTTCGCTACACGCCTTCTGTAGCCTTCGTTTTTTTTCTCCCAACTCTTCGCAACGATACGGAAAGTACGAAATTTATCACTACTAAATATCACGTATTAAAGAAACTGGTGTGATTTATTTATTTATTACGTACAGCGCTTTGGTTATCTACTTACTTGTCCTACGTTATTTGCGTTGAACTGGCTTACTCAAAAAATCCCAAATCCATGCCAGAACTTTTTTTTTTCCGTAGCCAAGAAGAAAGCATGAAACTCCCCGATGAAATTCGTTCCCGCATGAAATTCTCATCCATCAGGTGAAATTCGAGCCAAGACAACTCACCCACTAACCTAACCGATAAACAATCGTGCATTATAAAGCAACGTTTCATAGCAAAATAAGTACCGTAACAATAAACAATGAAACAACGAAGACGGGTGAGCGTGTTATTCTTTCGTCAGCGAAAACTTTAAATTGGCACATTGTTGTTGTTGTTGCATTGTTGTTGGTCAGGAATATACGTGTAGACCTCCCCACTGTCCTTTTACCCGATCGCCTCAGTTTCCCTCAGTTTCTCAGTTATGAGCGGATGGGCTACCAGGACACGCAACTCGTGATCAGGCCTTGTAATCTGGGATACCGCGTAATCTGGAATACCGGTAAGGGTGGGAAGTTGCATAGAGTAGTGTTTTGTGGGTAATAAGTGGTGCGGAGTGTGGTAGTTCGTGGTTATCAATCTATAGTACCTTGTGGTGTATCGGTATTGTGTGGTGTAGCTTGATTTGTGATTGGGCGCTTGGCCTTGGGCTATGGCTCATAATAAACAAATTTCAATTTCAATTTCCACCGTGGCATCAAGGCCTATCCACCAGGTCTATCCTGGTGGACGGTATCTCCGTCGTAGCTGAGGATAAAGTCAAGTACCTTGGGTTCTGGTTCGATCCGCGTCTTGACTGGATGCATGATGCTAATGCTGTCAAGAGTTCAATTTCTGCTCGGCTCAATATCCTGAATTGAGTTGCAGGCAATAAGTCGGTTGCAAAGAGAGCCGCTGTAAATGGACTATACGAAGCGTACATTCGAGCTTGCACTGATTTTCACATTCTGCTACTGCTCACCTGCACTACGCCTTGAAGGATATCCAGGTGTCACTGACCAGTTGCTTGAGGGTGATAACAGGCTGCTTGCCATCTACCCCGTGCTTGCGCTGTTAGTGAAGTCTGGGACGTCCCGGTCAAGGTCAGAGCCAAACAGTTGCTCACTCAAGTGTGTCATCGGGCCTTGACAAGAGGTACCACCGACCCGTTTGCGATGATCATTCGTGACTACATCTCACTTTCGCAACGTGCTCGGAGCTTACTAGGTTCCCCTGGAATCGGAGCCTCCCTACTTGTTGAGAGGCATCTGGAACGTCTTCCTTGCCCCTCTATTAGTGCTTCTCCCCCACCGTGGCTCTGGTGCAGCATTGCAAGTCGTGCACTCTGCGGTGATTCCAGGCATAGTCGTGACCCTCAGTTTATTTCAGTGTATTGTGATGCCTCCTTCACCACTGAGGAAAGTTCAGGTGGGATAGGAGTATGCATCCCAATCTTAAGGATTGAACATAGCTACCAGCTGGCAGCTGTTCCTTTGGCATTTGTGGGCGAACTCGTGGCAATTTCAGTGGCCCTGGCATCAGCCTTGATTTGCAGGTTCGAAAATTGTAATTCTTACTGACTCCCTTGCGAGTATGGGGTTCCTTCGAGGGTGTTTTGCATCTATGGACGTTTCCCACCCAATTGTCGTAGAGATTGGCTGGAAACTGTTTCTGACCCATCAGGCTGGTTACCTCATTGCGGTTGAGTGGGTAAAGGCGCACTGCCATGTCTTCGGTAATGAGCAAAAAGCAGAAAGTTAAAAAGCACTTTAGTAATTAAAAACACATACAGAGTAGCCATCAAGTGCTGGTGAAACAACGAAATCATTTTTTTTTCTTATTTTTTTATTACGTTTCGGTTCCAAGGTCGGAACCGTTTCCAGGTGTAGGGTTTAAAACATGTCAAACAACTTAAAAATAAAAATTAATAAAATAACAGCAGTGCAGGGCCATGGAAATAAAACTCACAAGTCTTAAGGATGCAAGGTAATGAGCTTGCAGACGACCTTGCGAAGAAAGAAGCCTCTCAGTTCGGCCCCCGCTGTTGACTTCCTCATTGGCCCAAGAGATATGCATCCAATCGTTCGGCGTCACGGCATCAGAGAGTGGAGTGAGAAGTGGAATAGCGGCACCACCGGCCGCTCACTCTGCAGTATTCACTCGACAGTCTCTGCACCAAAGTATTTGGATGCCATATCACGAAGAGAGGCATGAATCTTGTCCAGGCTCCGCACGGGGTACACCCAGTTGCGTGCTCATCTCTTTCGACTGGGGTGGGACAGGACCCCCCCCACTGTGACTGTGGTGAGTCCGACGAAACTGTGTTTCATTTTTTGTTTGAGTGCTACCGGTGGGCTCCGCAGCGTCGCTTTGTGTGTACTGAAGACTGTGACCCCTATCTGCAGTTTTGGGAGTTCCCCGTGACAAAGTTAACATCTGAAAGGCCCTATGGTTCTGTAAGGCGACTGGTAGGTTCAGGGCCGTTGTCCCCTAACTACAGCTGCCCCAGCATTGCCTTGCTTGCTCCCCTTCGCTGGTGCATGGTGATTGGGGGTACTGGGATTAGGTAGCAGGAGTGTTATTTTGGTTGGTTTTGTTGGAGCGGTCCAGTCATGTTATACTCGTAAGGGGCCCAGGTTTATGTGTGACCCAGGACTCTTTATAAGATTCAGATGAGAACCGGTGTATCCCTGGTTAGTAATAAGTTAGTTTTTTTTTTAAGATAGAGGAGAGTATCTGGCGTTGGGGCCTTTTTACTGTCGTAATAAACTCGAACGTGAACTTGAAATTGGCTTCGGGTCCATGCTCTTTAATAAACAAATTACGAAATTGGCGCTTGAGGGCAATAGCCAACAATATAATCTATCAACAACACAACAACAATATAATCTATCTAACTCTAGGGCAATCGCGAGTGTCTGCAGACGTCGGGTCTTTCTGTCCGGTAGTCAGTGCTTGGTTTGTTCCCCACGATGGTGGTGCATTTTGTCAGTGTTTGTTTGTTTGATTGTTTGTAGACTCTGTTTATTTTGTTGGTTTGTCCGTCTGTCTGTGTTTTGGTAGGGCTTGAGAGCAGCATGGCATTGGGCTTTTGGCTTTGGCTTTTTAAGGAGGGAATGGGGTTGTGTTGAGGGTTTATTTGGTAGGATACGTGGCTTATGTGCCTTGTGACTGTAAAGACTATATTTCCTGTATATACTGTATTTATTGTATTGTACTTGCTTGTGTTGGATTTCTTGATGGACTTAGTTTTAGTTTAGGTTTACTTAGGGCGCACGGCTTAGGGCCTTAAAGCTATCAATAAAGACTAAATACTGTTGAAATTTGCATATTGTAGCTCTGGGCGGTCATCTCAGGGGCGAGTCGTAAATGATGAAGGACAGGGTTTTTTTTTTCCACCTGGTACGGATCACTGAAGCCAAAGTGATAGAATGGGAGGGAAGGCGGTGTGTGAACAGGAATGTCCATGTATTTTGCACTGCGTCTGTTAGTCCTGCTCTTGGCATTCTATTGCTGTAATAAAGGTAGTCGTCATAAACTACAGTACGTGGTCCGCCATTTTCCTATCCGAGAATGTAACTCAACGAAGCCTTCCCACTAAGTAAGAGCATGGCCAGTAAACTATCCGACCCGACCTATAATGATAGTAGGGAGGTAGACAAAATGGCCGCCACGAGTAACCCGTTTCATTTCTTCGAGGTCTGTTCAGAAGTTGGCCAAGCAAGTCGCATTGGTGAATTTTTGATTGGTGAGTCGCAACATCTACAAATAGTGGCAACTGACGAAAAGCTTAGTAATTCACTAACTTATCCCAGTAATCCTGTTAAGTAGCTTACAGGTACCAAAAAGCGAGATATTTCACTTTTGCAGGTTCAAATAAATAAATGTCCGTATTACCCTTTCCCACATTAAGTATTAAATTTCTCTACTGCATATATCTCTTCAGTAAAAAGCGACATGTTTGCGTGGATCTGGAAAGTGTTTCAAGGAAAAGAATGGTAGCAACTCAGGTGGTGTTCTTTTTAACGGTAACTACCGCCCTCGGCTGACAGAAAGCGGCGGCCGGTCAAATCAACCGAACCAGCAGCGCTTTCGTCGGCCATATTGCCCAATCTACTAGTGCATGCAATAATTCTGCTAAGATCTGTCCAGTACTGTAGTACAGCCTAGGGATGGGTGATAATGGAATTTCCACTACACGATTATTGCAGCACCTTAATATGCGATATTTGTGGTCATTGCGTTATTTGTCAACAGTACCTTAGCTAACTTAAGTTGATCCATTGGGGCATAACAGCACTACTCCTACATTAAGCCTATACTAACTATACATGTTTAGGCCTAGTACTTTTACTTCTGGGCTTAAAGGGACACCCGGCCTGCCTTATAACATTCCGCGTACCAAATTACAGCTTACCCGCAGATCATCATCCGAGCAATGACAGTGCCAAGGTCGGCTGTGGTGGTAGCTGCGTTCCTCGCATAGCTGCTGTCTCGGTTGGCTTTGTGAACAGTACACGAGACAGAATCAAGTCAACGATTGTGTCGTCACAAAACGCAATGATTCTCGTATTTTAAAATCACAATTTATAATTTTCTAGGCTAGTATCTTATAATTTTGCTTCGGCGATCTATTGGAATAATTAATTTTAATTTTTACAGCATTAGTCTATTAAATTTTAGATCTAATGGTAATTATTAGAAAATTAGTATTTGTACACACAGAGATGAAACGTCATGATTATTGTACGTGCGCAATGCATCATTTAGTGACGGGTCGTTAGTAAATAAAGTTCCATTATATTCAACAGAAAATCTCCTAGACGCCACATTTAAAAAAGGATTTTTAGCAAGGGAAAGACTAACGGTAAGGAAATAGACCTTTGGGGCCGTACTTGATGTGGAGGATCGAGAAAAATGGCGCTGGGCGGTATATCCCCTTAAATCTACGTACATAATAGTCCTGGTTAGTGTGTAGTGTTAATACAAAATTATAAATAAAAACTCTTATTTATTCAAAATAATAGTTAAGCACTTTCAAATATTTTAAGTATGTGAAATACCACATAAGCCGTACTCGCAGATAAACCACACTAAGTAAAATACCTTACCTAAAAAAAGTATGCGCAATCATAACATTTTCTGCATAATTAGGTGACCTGTTACACTGTGAAAATATTGATATTACTTAATTAACACTCACTTTGTAGCATTAGGCCTAGTCCTGTTAAAATAAGCAGTGAGCAGCAATTTTTCATATCCATTTAGGGGCCATGTTTGTTTAAAAATGTAAGGTAAATGGTTTATTAGATATAACTTCAGAACGGGCACAGGTAGAGACTTGTGGTTTGCAATACTGGAAAGCTGGCGAAAAACGGACTAAATTATGGTGTATTTGAACGTCAAAATCGGTCAATATTTAGCGAAATGATCGACAAAGTCCCTCCGATGTGAACCGGATAAAATGAGTTCGAAGCTGCGATGATCGCGAAGCATAAAAAGCATTGCGATAACACTATTCCGTGTGGTGTATATCGCGATAATATCGAAATATCGCATCATCACCCATCCCTAGTACAGCCTTCGTACAGGAAGGACAGTTTCTGTTGGGGACAGATCGAGGCACCGCGTGCAAAACCAATGATTCACTTTTGCCTTCTCCACATTCCTTCCACATCACGTGCCCTCCATAAACTGGCCTTAAATGTCATCGAAGAAGATAAAGCCAGAGCATCGGGATGGGCTTTCAGCTACACGAACACGATACAAATTTGATTACGATGTTGTGCCACATTTATATCATTACTACAAAGGGTTGGCTAGCTCATTTTCCCCTGCACGTTCGGGAATCTGCAGCAGCATATGGTGGCACTTTAATGGATATCCCATTTTGGCCCTATAATTTGCGTGTGGTTTTAACGAATCTAGGAAAAAAAAGCAGAGGAAAAAAAAAGACGTGGAAAAAAAGCCTTGGAAAAAAGCTGATGGGAAAAAAAGCCCCGGAAAAAAAGCCGCGGAA
The DNA here is from genome assembly GCA_023313725.1 of Lithobius niger. NCBI lineage: Eukaryota > Metazoa > Arthropoda > Chilopoda > Lithobiomorpha > Lithobiidae > Lithobius > Lithobius niger. Next base: position 332 of record JAHWFP010232519.1, on the reverse strand, counting down.
AAAAGCTGATGGAAAAAAAGCCGATGGAAAAAAGCCGCGGAAAAAATGCCGCAGAAAAAAAGCTGATGAAAAAAAAGGCCGATGGAAAAAAAAGCCACGGAAAAAAAGGCCGATGGACAAAAAAAAGCGCGAAAAAATCTGGTTGAAAATTTACAAAAAAATTATCTAAATGCACTTAACGTGTGCACATTCATTAGCTGCATGTTGCTCGATCAAGGTCACCTTTGGAATCCCGAAAGGAAAAGAAGTCACAAGTTCCCAAATTCCTTAACTGGGGAGGTGGTGGGGGAAAGGGTCGTCCTCAGTTTGGTCGTGTGTCTAAATGATTCACT
>JAHWFP010232514.1:0-16609 GCA_023313725.1 Lithobius niger | reverse complement strand
TGGGGAACTCGTGTTCGGGTGTTGGCTTCTCCTAACCTTCTGGTGCAGGCAGTGACCAGATTTTCACTGTGCAAGGAGTGCACCTTCAGTACGTGGCATGCAGTACTGTACGGTGATTGCTTGTAGTTTTTGCTGTGTCATAATTCATTTCCCTTGTCCTTTTGTATAATCTGTACTGGGCACTTTTTGTACTCAAGCGAAGGTGCTTCATTTTTATATAGTTAATATACGTGATTTATGTGAATTTGTGGCTGGGGGAAGTAATTTTCTTAGATAATAAATAGCAGCAAGAAGAATTAGAATGAGGCAGGCAGCGGTTTACCTACATCGTCCTCGCAGGCATGCTGTCTATCGCCCTATGGTGACGTTTTCTACGTTTGCTATCATCCAGATTTATGTATGTAGATCGGTAGTAAAATACAACCTGTTTACCTGTTTTTTTTTTTTATTATTATTTACTTGCAAACAGATTCCATAGTCTTTTTATCAATTATTCAATTGTATTAGTTTAAAACAGTTAAATCCATCCGAATAATAACGCCACTGACAAAACGCGATTTTGCTGTCCAGAGATTTTACTTCCGGAAGTACACAAACCTTCCTTCATGTGGCTTCAGTGGGCGATGACGAAGAGATGACAAACAAGCGATGAAGATGATTGATTGTTTTTAATCATCATGTGGTCTTTCTTTTCTCGAGATCCTTCCAAAGATTTTCACTACGATGTCGGGGAGCCCCTGCCTGGCTTAGAAGACAAGTCCGTGTGGAAATTACACCGAGGCAAAAAAAAGGTTAGCGTGTAAAGAGCCCCCCTTGGTTTACACAACTCGTGGATGCATACACGTCAGCTGTGAAGTGATGTTGTTCTTCCTAACGCAAAAACTTATTTATGATTTTTTTTAAGGGGTCTACAGAATTGGTGACCGTTTTTGTGTTTGACGTCAAAAACAGCAGCGAAACACAGGTACGCTAATTTGTAGTTGTTGCCTATACTTGTGCAAACTTAGTGTCAGTTAATATACCCTACTTTAAGTTTAACAATGTCCTGATTTTACTCTTCAAATAACTCCATTGTGTTCGTTTGTTTGTTTCAAGGTGGTTTTTGCGTGTTTAAAGATTGCTGTTCTCATGTTTTTGCCAATATTTTGAAGTTTTTCCGCTCAGATTTGAGTTGGTATTGCGGCACAAGTCTACTTCACGCATATGGCCCAAATTTTAAGAAAAAGACAAAAAACTTACCTTAAATTGGCCGGAAAGGCACAACAAACTGATCCCAAGCCGCGGAAACGTGTTAAAACCATGTTTTAACTGATCCCATGTTTTAAACCCAAGGTTTTTGATCCCAAGCCGCGGCAGGCTCGAGGCTGACGACGCCGCCGACGCCGCGCAGTGAAGCACCACAAGTGAAACGCCAAACCCCAACCAGTTCATTACAAGTGAAACGCCAAACAGAAGCCGGTACCTATAACCTAACCTAACCGACAATAACAACAAAAGCACACGCAACTGACAATAACTACCCGCTTATTTTAACTGTTTACGAAAAAAAAACATAAGTTTCCCTGCTCCGCAAGGCCCCGCGAGCGAACGCATACACCGTATAAATGTACGGATTGCGGAGCTACAAATTGACCGATTTAAGTCGTTTTAACACATTTCCGCGCTATAAAACAGACTGTTCCTGGATGTATGAAGGTGCTGGAGCCATTTGGAATCAATTTCAGAAGGATATCGGGTATGGGTGTATTCTAGACTTTAGCCGGTATTGCTAGCACGTGTAAGATTTAATATCCAACGGTTTTTTCCTTCCACCCACAAGTTTACGACCAGAAAAGTTAATGTCCGAGTCATTCTTAGCTGCGAACTTCCATCCCATTAGCTGCATTTACTGTGGCGACGACTGTTAGTATCCTGTCAGTGTAAAGCTGATTCCGGAAAGACTGGCATGTACTTTGGGGCCTATGTGGAAATGTGGGTAGCGAGAGGGAAAAACCGAGTGGGACCGAGAAGTCCCCTCCACATCTTTGGCAACGGCCTGATCTTGCTTCTTCCACAGCCTTGTTGGAACACTGAGGCCACGCCAGGTGCCAGCACTAAGTTGAAAACGTGATAACCATGAAGACGATGTAGTAGACATTTTTTTTAGAAATTATAACGCCTGATGAAACAAACTAGTGTCCATTCTATCGGAAATTTGGAGAATACTGGTAAAGTATTCTAGTTACTATCTGTTATTGTGCGTTTTTGTTTCCTGGACTGTCGGGCTGGGCGTACCCAGCGTGGCTCCTAAACCGCCTGATATATGGAAGCCATGACTGTTCGGAAGGTAGCGGGAAACACCAAGAAAGCAGGAAAGGTCAAGTGATGTCAGGAAAGTTGCAGGGCCGGATTAAGGTTACTCGGGGCCCTGGACAAAATGATTGAGGGGACCCCCCCTCCCCCTTACCATCATTCTCTTCCATGTAAACAGATCCTTACCTAGGAGCAAATGAAAGAAAATTGTGGCAAACGGAAGAATTTTTGCATTTTTGAATGTTACTTGTCAATTACTTCTCATCTTACCTTTTAGAATTTTGCTGCACACATTTTTTTTAGTTTTGTTCTTCCAAACATTATGAGAGAAAATTTGTTTGGCTGGTAAAGCTTTCAGCAGAAAGCTTAAAAATTTGGGGCACGGGACTAATGTCCCTGCCGTAACCCGGCCCTGGAAAGTTGGTCTTACATGCAGGAGAGGACTGAGCGAAGAACTAAAGGGAATACTTCTGAGTCTAAACTCTGAAGCATTCTTCAAAAAAGAAAAAAGCATCAAGCCAAGGCTAATGAAGGATAGAAAAGCCGGCTCAGGTATGAAGTGTGTCATTGAAGAGCGAAAAGCAGAAGAAAAGGCACTTGCGAGCATTAAAAACACGCAGGATTGGGTATATTGCGGACCATGTGATGACTGCGACAAGATTTACATCGGAGAAACGAGAAAAGGAGTATGTAATCTGATTAGACAGCATTTATGGTAGATACCAGAAATGGCAAAGATGAAAACAGCATTGCAGTACACCAAAAAACCACTAAACATCAAATTGACTGTATGAAATCCAAAACACTCATCGTATCCAACACGTGCAGGAACTAACATATAAGAAACGGATAATATCGGCGGTATTTGCAAGGACCATCCAACTTAAGCAATTCCCGAAATAAAAACGTCCGAACACTTTCGACCCCAATACAGGTGTCGTCATGAAGCTTCAAGGTTTATTGGGACTTCCTACATCATCTTCCTTCATTTTTTTTACCAACGAATTTAAATTAGGCCGCCCTCGTAGCTTCCAGTATTTATAGGGCTGTCTCCTCGATTCATCTCCCTACAAATCTCTCTGACAGTTAAGCTTCTTGATGAGCTCATAGCTCACCAAGTGTGAGACCCTCGGGAATGCAGGACCTTGGATGTTCACCAAAGTCTTACCATACTTCTGGTGTTGTTGTATGACGAGGGACTCAAGACATCTTAGGTGTGGACTGAGGATCCCGCATGGAAGGACCACCCACTTCCTAGTGCATGGCGATCTATTCAATAAGCTCATTAGGCGCAGGAGGCCGCAAAGTGCAACAAATTCTAATCAAGAACGTGGTAATGTGAACTGAAAAAAAAGTTGCAATTCCAGCGGCCTATGAAGACAGTAGGATGCAATAAAATCACCTGAAAATCCTTCAGAACTATCAAATTTGCCAATATGGTGCAAGTTCTAGTATTGCATTTTGAGATTGTACGTTGTATGATGGAAGATGATCAAAGTAGTTAAAACAATACAATTTAAGCCTTGAGCACCCAAAATTGGTTCAATTAAGAATTTCTCCTATGTGGCAAGTAGAATATTGTCGAGCTAGGCTACATTTTACGTCTCCCGGCCATGTGGCATGTGCTGCTTAATTAACCTTTGTGAAGGTTGGTCATGAATAGTAGAACATAGTACTGTCTTTACCCTGACTGTTTGTGGTTTATCCACCGCCATCAGGAACTAAAGACTACAACGAGTTAATATAGCTAACCCAACCGAAACCATCCCATGCTTAATAGGCTAGTCATTTTCATGCAGTTAATGTGTAGTAAACACATCAAAAAAGTCTGCAGGTCTCAGCACAAATCCAATGTGCGGCAGTTCCACAGGATTATAGGTAGGGGCCTTTTGTTTATCGCATGTGTTCAACTTACCAGACTTGGGTAACCGTGAAACTGTCCTGCTTAGGAACAAAAAAAAAAAACTACAACAGGCTTGCCATCATGTTGTAGAGGTTATTCCACTCTGCAACCTAACACAGTCCAAGAGCCACAACGGCCCATTTTGTGTTGAAAGCCATGGGAGCTGGAAAGTGACTGACTATATTATGGAAGAGACCAAAAATTGTATCTTTATACATTATATTGCAGCATTGTAACACTGTACTACGAAAAGTCCTAGTATGTTATGGCGCCTGGTCAGGCCAACGTACCTAGGACCTTATCCTCTTCCCATCCGGGTTGGCTCCAGGATGTCAATCCCCATCCATGGGGTATTGTGCCATTCAGGGGTCGCTCCGAACCCAGCCCGCTGATATGAAAAGGTGCTAGGGCTGGCTTTGAGAGATTAGTTGGGCCCGTGGAACCTGGAACATTAGCTGCCTCTGCAATGCACTCCAATGTCAACGGGAGGCTATGCCACACCAGAAAATTTGCATTTCAGGTGTAGTCTTAAATGTCTGGCGTTCCACCGGCTTCCCTAGGCTGGCCAAACAGGATTACTGAACGCATAGTAAACATTACTTCGTGCGTATCATTCCAGGGCATTACGTACATATTTTGGGGTTCCATCAACAGTACGCACAAGTTTTGGATTTGTGAGGCTGCAACATTCTTTTGTTAGTCTGTCACATCATGAGGACTGGATAAAGCATATCATAATTTTATGTCGTAAAGCACTGCAGTTTTATTTTCAATAAAAATTACAGATTTTGTGAAAAATGCTTTTTGACAAGACGCAATTTAGCTTTTATTTACAGGATTGAGAGTAATGTTTAGTGAAAAAGCTAAAATTACCGAAGGGCTCCCCAAGGCGTAGTATTTTCTTAACCCTTCGCGCGCCACGATTTGTCTACAAATAAAACATCCCAGGCCATAATTTTCTGGTGATAAAGTACAAGCACTGACATCGTCCGCTTAATACAATTGTTGAACATTATGTAAGGAACCCTTTTACGTGCAATTTGTTGTGTTTTAACGAAAACAAATGCACCGTTATTTTTGTAGTAAGATTAAGAGCACACAGGCTCCTAAAAATTACATGAAAAGATCTGAAACAGACAACAAAAGCATCACAAGAATTAAATGGACGTCACATGACATTCACGGTCTAGTTAGTCTTCCAGAGACATTTATTGAGGACATCAATATGACTTTCGTGGCCCACGAAGGGTTAATACATGCAGAAAGTGACAGAATGGCCAACCGAATTTGTGGGTAATTTTTAAGAACAAAATATTTTGAAGGAAGGTATATAGCTATACCGATGCCAATAAAGTTCCTGGTAAATTTTGTTACTTCTGACCAATTTGTCAGTAACTCAGTCCTTGTGGTTCATTATCCAATCAGTGTACTGTTGTAACCTTCTTATCATCAATGTCTGTGGAATATTTGATAGTGCCAGCTTGTGCATCCTCTTTCTGTTAAGCATGTGATAAGAGAATTGAAGATGCAACTGAATGCAAATTTGTTTGTTTTATTCCCGAATAATGGCTGAATACTTCACCGAATACCAGTAAATTGTAATTATGAAAATGTGTGGCTGTACGATAGTTGATCGTTTCTTTGGTAGGCCTAATGAGACTAGCCAAAGGTGTACATCTTTCTCCCCCGGTAACACTTTCAATTTGGTATTAGGTCTTTAAAAAATGTTCTGTTTTAAAAATGTTACAGACCAAACGCCCTGGATGAAAAAGTGTGTGTAAACCTTTTTATGTAGGCATTTGGTTTCTAACATTTTGGTATTAAAGTTAAAACAAATATTTAGAAAAATACTGAATGTCATTATTTGGCCGCAATTAGTATTCAGCCAAATAGTTGATTTTTTGTCTCAATCAAGATGGTACTGTACCAAATAATTATTACTCATTCGGTGCTTCAATAGGCTATAGTAAAGTGGTCACTTTGGATTTGCTTAAAATTTAGCCTAAAGCAGTGGTTTTTATTTTAATAAAAGAATGTTATTAACGCGAAAAAGACAGTTTCATTGTGTAATTATTTGTTAGGTCGTGTGTTGACTTTATTGGTTTTAAAATTAAATAAATCTTGTTGGATTGCAGCTGGAGATAGCCAAGGCCTCATTGAAAAGGCTGAAAACTTTGCGCCATCCTAATGTCACAACATATCTCGATAGTTTGGAGGTAAGTTGAAACCAAACTCTGTAGTGAGTAAAACTTTCTGCTTGGAATATTGGGAAATATTGTTGTGAAATAGGCCTACTTGTCTACCACACTCACATTTGTTTTCTCTCGTGGGAAATTAATTTTTATGTTCCCTCCACCATGAAAGGGTTGTTTGTTTAACAAGAGAATGGGTGCTTGCATTTAAAAAAAATTTAATTTGCTTTCTTTTGCTTCAACTCTTTATGATTTTTGCATACTGTACTAAGGTAGCAGAGCGATGTTAACGTTCGCTAGCAATTCCTGGTCTCTTACAGATTATAATCAAATTGAGACTGTTCAAGATGCAAGCTTTGGGGTTCTTAATTCCCTTCATGCCTCTTGTACTTCCATAAACCATGCTGAAACTCGTCACTTTTCTTTACAACAATGCATATTGACAAGGGTAATGTGGATTGGTATTGAGAAGTAATCCCTTAGTGTTTGTGCAGGATGTTCCAAATTTTTGCCGAGAGAAAAAAGTTTAGACTTAAATACCAGGGCGCAAATCTATTGACGAGCCTTAAGTTAGCCGAAGCAATTAATGCTTGTATGGCTGAACCGGCTCAATTTTGAACATTACCAGATTTTTAAAGAAGAAGAAATATCTGGTAAAGGGAGGTGCCAGCCCGGGGACTCGATCCGGGAAACCTCCAATCATCGTCAGGGCCGAAAGATTGTCCAGAATTAGCCAGAATACATCCCATAGCTGCTGAAGGAGCATGGTAGCCTCTCACGCTACCTTTGCCGGTAGTCCTGGCGGGGACTTTGCCAAGGTCCCCTTTCCAAGGGTTCGACCAGATTCGCGAACCTCCAGCATCCAGGCTGAGCTCTCTCACCGCTCAGCCATGATGACCACATCATAACCACAACTTCCAAAATAAAAATAAAAAACCTTGGGCCATTAAAAAAAAAGAAAGTTCGTTTTCAGGCCCCACCCGCACAGAGTTTTTGATAAAAAGAAACGACACAGCAAAATTAAGTTACAGATCAAAAATGGTCCTTAGAAAATATAAAGTTACCATTCTTGTCAGTAAATAATAGTTTGGACGGACACGTGCAACAGTTTGTTGCCTGCTGTGCCTCAATCGAGTATATTCGTTTTCATTTTTCTAACTGCTGGTGCTACACTCGAGTTAACTCTAACATGAAAAAACAACTTCTGCATTGTGCTGCCATCTGTTGGCAGCCAACTGAAACATTAATTTTACTTCCTGGCCACCAGATGGCAGGGCAATCCAGTAAACTAGTGGGTGATGTTATCAGGCAGCTGTTGTGGCGCGCTTCCCTGCGTTGTTTTCAAAAAAAAAAATGGTTGGACCGTCACGTCACGTCGTGGTGGGTTGCCTGCACCAGAATTTGTTCGGTTATTTAGAGCAAATGAATCAGATGACGAATTTAGAGATATTGACAATGAAGAAGAATAATATGAGAATGATATTTGCTTGGATTTAGAGGAATCTGACAACGAATTTTCGGAATAGTTGCCATGTGTTGTGGGGGAGGAGGAAGAGTAAAGGAGGGGGGAGGTGGCACTACTGGGGCAGCACTGAAGTGGGGGTGCAACAAGAGTGTAAATAACTAAATATGCAATGCAGAAGTAGTAACTTATATAGTAACTTATATGTAACTTGTTTATTTTGCAGTTGCTACTTTTTCTTAGCTTAGTGTGTTTTTAAGGTTTTTAAGGTTTTTTTCGGTAGCAATGAAAGGGTTAGCAGCCTTATCTGGATTACCATCGTAAGGCACCTTAAGTTAATTTCAAGGTGCGGGAACCAGATAACGATAAATCACGTGGCTGACATTGCGCGATGTTGACGTATCCATGGTGTTCCTCCACTGTGGTGCTTAGGTGGCTTTTTTTTTTCTTTCTTCGTTGCATACGCCTGCACCATGGCTGCTCTGGAAAAATGTCCACTGAAAAAGTAGAGGGGATTCCGCGGGGGACAATTTCAAGTTACGGAAAACCATCGAAAATCATAATTTAGGCCTTCGAGTTACGGAAGACATCCTTGTATCTTGTATCCCTACCTACTATACTCGTGTTTGAACGGCGTGTATGATGTTTTCGCAAATTAAGCTAACCATCGTGTACTTTGAAAGTTCAGATTTTTATAAGTAACGCTTAAATTCAAAAAAGGAAATAGGCTATCGTATTTTGCGAATTTTCGATAGGCTGTTGACGAAAAGATAAAAATTTCAGTTCTATCTTCTTGAGGCTCCTACAATAAGTGCGTGTAGTTTACATCGTTGTTTTGCGCTTGCTATCTTCGTTAGCAGACGACGATACAGGTTTGTACCATAGCCACTGAGTACTTAGAGTAGGCTACAGTGCAAACCTGCGTCGTCTTCTGCTAAAGAAGATAAGAAGAGCAAAATAACGATGTAAATAGAAAGAAGCACTTATTGTAGGAGCCTGAAGAAAATAGGACTGAAGTTTTATATCTTTTCGTCAACTGCCTATCGAAAATTCGCAAAATACGATAGCGTATTTCCTTTTTTGAATTTAAGTATTACTTGTAAAAATCTGAACTTTCGTTCAGAATGACGTAGCGTATCAATGAAGCTACAGCTAATTTATGGCGGGGGGAAAAGGCGTATTTCTCTGGTTGCTTAGCAAAATACCGGCTAGATAAAAGGTGAATAGCCAGTTGTAAAGTCTTGTCTGGAATTTTGTAGGGTACCTACCAAGCATCGTTCGTTCTTTGGGGTAGCCCAACGTCCTGCACACTACAGAAAAATAGTACATGATTCGAAAGAGATAAAGTAAATGTACAGCAAATTAAACTGGAAATGCCTTTCACATTTCGTACATGATTATTTTGAATTATGTAATTATAGTTTGCATTTTAGTAGCAAATTATGTTAAAACAAAGATATATGTTTTTTAAAGCTGAATATTCGTTTCTCCCTTGTCTTTTAAAGCTGACCACTTGTGTGCTTTCATTTCAATAATACATTCATATGTTGCCTGTTTATTTGCATATTGGTTTCCATTTTAATTTCTGTTAAAAAAAGTGTGTACGGTGTTTGTCTTCGGTCGCAGGACTGCGCAAGTAGGCTGTATGCTCACACATTCGCGCGCGGGGGTAAGCGTGCTTTCCTGCGTGGCCTGCGAGTGAGGATAAAAACTGTTTAAATGATGTACGAATTGCGGTAGAGCACTCAGAGGGGTTTAACTGTGTTCCGTGCCCCTCCCCCCTCTCAAATAAGACTCCATATAATAACATCGTAGGGAATGTACCATCAAATTTCAGAACTTTTCGTAAATTGCGGTAAAGCGAATTTTAACCAATAAAAGTAACCCCCTCTTGTTTTAAAACATTATAACCGAGGCTGCACTGGTTAAACTTTACCAATACTGGTGCCAGTACCAAAATTTAGTCATTTTTTTTTTTAAATGACCATCGAAGTTGTATGAAGTGTGGTATGTTGCATTCGCCAATGCAATAAAGGTGAAAAATGTACCTCAACGTGTATACGAAAAATTCGGTAGTGTGGTAACTGGGACAGCAGGGCCAAAGTCAATCTCACTACGCAAAGGACAGTTGTGTCGTTTCCACCTTGTGATGATACATGAACCTGTACCAAAATATTCGAAGCCTTTTCTTTGGCAATAATAAAACAATTTTTTAATGCGGTCCAAATTAACAGCACTCTGAAATCATGTTCGTTTTTGTTAATTAAGCATTAATAAATTTAATAATTCAAGGAAAACCTTCAGTTTACGGTGGGAACATTTTCAGCAAGTGGAAAGTTTATTTTTGATAATTTTCTTAATTCCGAGTCTGTTTGATACATTCATTTGTTAATCCTTACAGCTACTTCACCAAGCAAGCATTGGAGCAATCAGGAGAAAGTGTAAAAAGTTTTCATGACTGGAAAGCGTGCGGTTCTGGGTGGGACGGCAGGTGATGTTCGTGACAAAGTGCAGCAAACCGCACTACCGAGTACATTGCCAAAACCAATAACTGTTGATACCGATATGAAACAGTAATCGGGACATCAGTAGTAGATACCATTATGAAAATGATGTTAATCAGCAAGCCTCGTTAATATTTTTTTCTGCATTTTATAACCTTTATGTAATAAAAATCTATCACTACGACATAGTTTAATTTTGTTATTTTTATTTTCTCCAGACGGACAAACTCCTCTACTTGGTAACTGAATACGTTGAACCACTTTCAACTTATTTGTCCAACAGTAAAGACAGTGGAAAGCGGAAAGAACTAGGAATTTCTTGGGGTTTGCACCAAGTCGCTGTAAGTACTTCCCTTGCTTCGCTTTTCCAGACTGTTTCTGACATGATTCTTGTAAATTTCTGCAAAGCAGTTGCTTTTTATTTTTGTACATCCAAAACGGTTAAAACTCTAAAATCGTAAACTTGTTGCTTACTTTTCGTCATGGGAACGACATTGCACACATACATGTATGTCATTTGTTCATCTTTACTTGATTCTGTTTGACTTGGCCAAGGTAGGCTGGTTGCTACAAGTTAAATTACTAAATTAGGGATTTACGTGCTGCTTTTGTTGTGTTGGTTGAGTACTCTTGTTGGTGGATTGGTACCAACTCAAGGTGAGGCCTGTACTTGTTTTCTTTGTGAAAGTTATGATGTTTTCTCATCCATATGGTGATTTGTTTCTGTGTTGTAGATGGTTAGTGCTTTTTGTTTGTATTTATTTGGAATTGTTGGATTGTAGTATCGGGCCTTTCGACAAATCTTTTGCAGGGTTTGTCCAGTGTAAAATTGGTCGCGTGTGGAACATGTGGTGATCTTGTACACAGTGCGTATTAGCTTGTTGGGTCTTATGCGCTAACCAGTAGGTTTTCCATAATTGTGAGTGTATGTGTAATGTACATATTTTTGGTAGGTTTTTGTTGCGGAATTTCCATGCTTTTCCAGACTATATTCATCTGGTTTGCTTGGATGATTTGGCTTCTTGGCCATATCATTTTGTGCGCATGCGCTAATGTATCTTAGTGAACAGGTTTGGATTTGTCCTTTTCTGGGTTAGCCTATTTGTATAGTAGTATTCTGTTTAATCTGGTCGGCTGTACAGATTTTAACGGCGTGCGTGGCGTACTTGGTTAGTTTCTGCAAATTTAAAGGGTTTCCTTCAATGAATTTTTTCTGTTAATTTTTGTGTACTGTATTTGTCAAGCAATTGTGTTGTAATGTAATAACCAGGTACTCTATTTACAACCCCTGCGGCAAACCACTGCAAATCACACACTCCCATATAAATCGGCCCATGCAGAAGTGTTCGAAGCTTGTATGACTCTACTCCATGCCGGTAAACTAATATTTCTACGATTACCATATTGGCTCTCATATAAGCTGCGCTCGCAGGAAAAAGCCCTAAACCCAAAAAAAAGTGCGCACAAGCCAAATGGTTTTTGCACAATACATGACCTGTAATGATGTGAAAATGTTGTGACTAAACATTGGTCCTGTTAAATTAGCAGTAAGCAGCAATATTTCTTATCCATGTGGAGACCATGTTTGTTTAAAATTTCAGAAGACAACTCGCGCTCAAATTCAAAAAGAAACAAATCTTACTGAATTTGTGAATTTTCGACAGGCTGCTTGACTAAAGATAGTAAAAACAGTCCACCTATCTTCTTCAGGCCACCATAAGAAGCTTATTCACATTATTTACAATGTCCTACGTGTATCGATCATTGTGGAAATAGCAGACGACTACGACGCGACTCGTAGCCCTGCGTATTTACGAGGCAGCACTCGCTTCTTACTATGCCACTTATTCGCAAGGCACTCGCTCAGTTCTCTGCTGATAAGATGCTGGATAGAAGGGTTTGAGGGGCCTTGTAGGTGGTGGAAAAGAGAAGGCCACTGACAGGGTGTCAATTGAAAAACGAGTGGGAGTTACCTACTTTGATGGAGTAAGTGATGTTTTACAACACGAGCTTAAAAAATTTGTGGTTGGCACATTTTTGAAAAATGGTTAAAATCTTGAAACAATGATCTTCCACAAGATGCAATGTAGCAGTTACAAGAGGTATCGCTCACAAGAAAAGAAAGAAATGGAAGACGAGTTGAAAAATGTCAAGAATACGCCAGAGGGTGTGTATCGAGTGGAGTGTGAGGAATGCCTAGGCATTTATATTGGTGAAACTAGAAAAGGTGTCCACGAAAGAGTGGTCAACACATGAGTCAACACATGGCCGACACCAGAAATCAGGTAATGACGAGCAGCATTGCCACACGTGATGGAAACGCAGCACAAGATCGCCTGGAGCCGTAAACAAACACTCCTCTCGAGTCAAATTCCAGAAGGGACGTGCATTTGAGGGGCCTTGAATCCCTGGCAATCCAGCATGAAATACCCCGTGGTTCTGTGCTTATGAACCTACAAGGCCCCTCAAACGCCTTCTACCCAGCATCTTATCAGCAGAGAACAGAGCGAGCGCCTTGCGAGTAAGTGGCATAATGAGAAGCAAGTGCCGCCTCGTAAATACAGAGGGCTACGAGTCGCGTTGTAGTATTCTGTTATTTCCACAACGATCGATGCACATCGGACATTTTAAATAATGTGAATAAGCTTCTTGTGGTGGCCTGAAGAAGATAGGCGGACTATTTTTACCATCTTTAGTCAAGCAACCTGTCGAAAATTTGCAAATTCGGTAGGATTTGGTTCTTTTTGAATTTGAGTGTGAGCTGTCTTCTGAAATTTTTCGAACGTTTAAAGTAGGATGGTTCGTTGTTTAAAAAATGTTAAGTTAAATGTTTTTTTAGAAATAATTTCAGAACAGTTGTTGATAGTGACTTGTGGTTTGCGCCATTGGAAAGCTGGCGCAAAAACGGTTAAAATAGTGTATTTGAATGTCAAAATCGGTCAGTATTTAGCAAAATTTTCGTCATGTCCGCATACAAGCCGCAGGGGGGAAAAAATTGAAAAAACATTGAATATTGAATGGCAACTCAACATCGAACGATTGCTTGATGTTGAAAATCAAACAACACTATTACCATTTACCCAGTTAGAAGCGCCCCCCACCCCCATACGAATGTTGGCACTTTATTATTATTTTTGTCCCCATTTATGAGCGCCAACATAAAATACGCAAAATTAAAAAAATAAATAAAAATCGGGCCTGCGGGGTTATACGGGAGTTTTTTGGCACGCTAAAACCAAAAAAAAAAGAGGCCTGTTTCTCTATAAGCCTAAACGTTCGCCTACCGAACTCAGCAGCAACAGTGATACAAATCACGTGAAAACCGAGTTAAAAATCACAATTTTCCTACTTTTCGCCATGCATCTCTTGTAATAATTCATGAAAACTTGTAGCTCATTTCAAGATTTCAGTTGTGTTAACCTTTAACTTCGTAATTTCAAATCAACTTTTAATTAATAGCAGCCAATTTCGTTCTGTGTTTGAACGTCGCATCTTTCTTCCTCCATGATCTCATCGTTGATGGTGCACTCCGTTCTGGTCCCTATTTCCTGTGCCTGCACAGATGATGATGATGAGAGAATAGTGCGTGGAGCGTGTAACTGCTTGCATTATAGCAATGGCATTTTTCACAGACGAGTAGCGTGCACTGCTGATTATTTACGGTACCAATGTTAAACGTGCTAAAAGGTTATGCAGTATAAAGATAGTACACGTTACTAAAAGGCAAAATAGCTTTTATTTGGAATACTAGTAAGGTTCGGATCAGCTAACTGTTTTGGTCAAATATCGGTTTTTGCGATATCTTCGCCAAAAATTGTCCGTTTTTGATGTTCCAATACATCATTTGAACCGTTTTTTCGAGAGCTTTCCATTGGTGCTAATTTCAGAGTGATAACCTTAGTCGTTCTCATATTATTTAACAAAAACCAAAAACAGGTTCCAAAAAACACACTTGACTACAAGGTGCTTGCTCGTAGAGCTTTGAGATGCGGAATTTTTCATCAAATTTTGTTTCTGAATATTGAAGAAACATTAACTTTGCTGGAAGTAATGCACTGAAGTTGCACTGAAGTATCGGTGATGTAGCATCGGACCGGATCGGATCGGTCAAAGTTGGTATTGGCGGAGCCTTAATTACAAGATAATAAATGTTTTGGAAGCTGGTATGCATTAGTGATGTTTTTTACCTCCAGATAAAGTGCCCTCCACTCAAACTTTCTAAGCACCCGGCGCTTCTAACTGGGTAAATACGGTAACTGTACACACGTGAAGTACCAGTTGCAATGATGTTACGTTGTTATCATCTTATGTGTCTTTGGCTATTAACTTATTTATCTGTTCAGTAGGGTTGGGAAAAACCGGTTATTTGCCTAAACGTTTACTAAACGAACCTAATTTACCGTTTACCATTTAAACTTATCTCCCCGCCCCCGCCGCCAAAAAAAAAAAAAAAAAAAAAACTAGGCAACCTGTAGGTTACTTAACTAAATAACCTATGTTTATATTTCCAAAGATAAAGTTAAATTGTACCAGAAATTAATTTTAAAAAAAATTAAAGCATTTTGAATGATCGTTGTTGATATTTGGTAAAGTCAAATAACATTATCAGGGGGAAAAAATGCAAACACATTTCAAACTTACAGTAACAGACCAGCCTAACAAGCAACAGTAGTAAACACTGGGTAGGCTGCCAGTTTTTCCCGTCTATTTGGTAAAAACCGGTCGATGCGGGAAGTAAATTTTGCAGTAGGCCTAATCATAACATTTTTTTATTTTTGTTGGTGGTATCATGAATACTGGCGTTAAATTACTTTTGTGTGATGGAAATAGCACTTGGTATAAGCGATCGTGACACATTAATCACGGAACATGCGGCCACCATCTTGTCGCGTTTGAACTCTGGGAATCCCGGGGAAATCCCCTTTCCAGCTTCCATCGATGTTGACATTACTGTAATTTCAACGAATAAACTGCTCGTTTCAACAGCTGCGGGTGCCTCCTCCTTTCTTTCTTTAGTATCGCGAGCTTCGATTGGTAGGTGCTTGTTGAATGTGCTGGGGCCAGTCATGAAATGACGTAATTCAAAGCGAGTCGTGGTCGTTTCCATTGTAGTTAGTGCGCGCGCTTCCTCTGTATATAGCCGGCTAAGAGCCAAAGATGGCGGCCCGCAACGGATTGCGCGAGCGGTGTCGATTTAGGGACTTTAAACAACTTTAAGGTAATAAAACCATCAAAAAAAGATTTCATTTTCTAAGTTAGTAAAATATACTGCAGAAGCATACCCAGTGGCTGTCAGCATTCCAAGATCGCCCAGTTCAGAAAGTTTAGCGTTTTGTTTGGCTGAAGTTTTTCGGTGTTCTTGGCCAAGACACTTCGGATAATCGGATAACCGAAGTTTACTGTACAATATTTAAACAAAATTTATGGATACACAATCAGAATAAAATAATTAATAAAAAGAAAAGCTAAGTTTTGATGTGAGATAAAACATAAAACTGACACCATGCAACAAAATGTTTACAAATTTAGTATCCTCTTCCCATTTTTTCGGTAACAAACGTAAAATGCTAAACTTTCAACTTCGGGTTAACCGTTTAACCGTCCCAACCCTACTGTTCAGTTACATGTAGGTATAAACCACTTATTAAACCTGAATTTGTACTGCGCATTTGTATCGTATCACTGTTGTTTAATTCTGTATAATTGTATTTCTAAACATGTTTGCTAAACATAGATAGCCTCGCCTTTTACCATTGTGATTGAGGTGAGCAGTGATACTATGCTGCTGCATAACTTGCAAACGTGTGACTCTCTAAAGCCTTGTTGCCTTTGCTATAAAATCTGGGGATATTTTCCTAAACATTCGGAAGATCATTGACATGAGCTCTTGACATGAGCAGACCACCTTGGCAGCAGTGCCTGACACACTTGTAAAGAAGCGAGTATCAACCACACCACAATCTTTGTCAAAGCTTGCATGGCCTATAAATATTCATTTCTACACCAGAGTATGATTTATTAAAAAGCCAGAAGTCAGTCCTTCTCACAGCAGTACATTGTTAAGCTGGAAGATTATGCTGTGACAATTGCAAAATGTATTATACACCGCAAAAAGGTAACAACACGGTATGTGTATTCATTTTGCATACACAATAAAAAATAACTACCTCCCGAAATGTATGCATGTTCTTGCAAATCGGCTATTTTTGTGTCGTGATTTGTTTTTCTGACTAAAAATTCTTTATTTTCAAATAAC
>JAHWFP010232505.1:0-19759 GCA_023313725.1 Lithobius niger | reverse complement strand
GTTCTAACCCACTTTAGTGACAAGTCCATATTCCATGACTTATGGAGGCTATTTAATATTTACCAGGTTCAAGAGGAATCACTGTAATACAGAAGGAATCAAGGTTCAAAATTTGATTATTCGTTTTTTTACTGTAGTTATTTTGAATTTGTATGTAAAGTATTGTCTTCGTTAATTACTCTATTGCCATCAAGAAAACGATAAAGACGTAAAAAAAACCAACCAAGTAGATAAACGTACATAAGAATCACGCTTCGTTTTTAATGATTCCTTTATTGTGACTTATGTAACAAGTCACAATTTCGGGGAGAAGCGTAACATGTGTGATTCCGAATGCCTGAAAAACTATGGGCTCCACTAGCTACTCAGAATTACAAATGAGAAACGAAAGCAGGTCGATCTCTCTCCTATGCCACAAATCTCCAATTTACTTTGTGAATATTTGTTTTACATATTTCTTTCTTTTAAATATTTCTTTGTTAATCTATGTGTATGTCATCCCCACACCGTAGTCCACATTTTAAGCATGCTGTCTTTAGCCAGTCAACAATGATAATGGATGTTACAACGAACAGCTAATCAACACGTTATTTTATCACTACTTTTCTTACCGCAGTTATATTCCAATCATCATTTATTAACCCTCCATATCAAGTCAAGAACAAACCTTTATCCCATCAAAACACCATATCGCGTGGTAACAATGATTTACCGTGTGTACCTCAATAATCCTAAGCCTTATCCTTGTCGAACTTGCTACCTTATCAAGTCTAGAACAGACCTTTATCCAACCAACATCATATTACGCAGGAACAATGATTTACCGCGTTCACCGCAATAATCCTTACCCTTAGCCTTGGGGAACTCGGTACCTTTAGCCAGTCAACAACACCATATTATGCAATTATAGTATTCTCTATTACATTTTGTTTTGCTCCTTAACTTTTGAGGCTACGGAATTATATTTCCACCCACTTATTTTATATTTCCGCTGCAGACTTAGTTGCAACACTTGAATTTTTCGTCCAGGTTAGTAGGGGGAAGTACTATTTGGAGAAAAGGACGAACGCATGCACGTATGGATAAAAACTAGGACAACATCACGGTCATGGTCAAGGTCAACCTGGGTCAAGGTCACGTGTCAAGATCAAGCTCAATTACGGGTCAATGACCCCAAGGTCAAAGGTCATGCGACATCTGATGACTTCACTTCCGTTTACGTGACATATGAGAACATCTCTTCCAGCCATGCGAACCCACACAAACCGGAAGTGACATCATTTTCCAAGACGGTGGCTCCCATGAAAACCAGAGGTGACGTCATTTTCTAGATGACGCTTCCATTCATGTGCCCTATAATGACGGCACTTCCGGTCACGCCCCCACCCTGCGTCATTGCGTGTCTGGAAGACGTCAGTATTGAAACAAGATGATGGGTATTCCTCATTTGGTGTCAAAGTCAACTGTCAAACGTCACAGGATAAGGCCGACCTCCCCCTATATCACGAGCCCCCGTTAAACCAAGTAAATTCTCCCCACTTGAGACCATGTAAATTCTATCAAATCCATTTTAAAATCTACGTTCAGCCCAGACAGTTATTATCTGCTCCTCACCCCTTAGGACTAGTCTCCTGTCCAGTCCTCACACTGTGGGACAATCCCCCCATCTGCAACGACGGTTTCCACAGCTTCCTCGTACTCCTTAAGCTAGGGCCTTAGTGGGCCTCTTTACCTTGATGCTATGGCTCCATGTTATCTATTCTGTACACTCTGTATCTTTATTGATGTATTCCAGTAATGCTATGTACTTTGATATATGGTCCAGTCCCTGGGGATCAGTGGTCTGGATGGCTCTGGCCTTGCCTGCCCCTAGGGGTAGCTACTAGCAGAGATGGATCATGGAATACCAGGATATAGTACAGGAAGTACCTTGCACCACCAATGGCAGTTACTGGCTGCAGCTCTAGGTACTTAAGGCCTTGCAGCCCCTTGCAGCCTCACTCTGGGAGCTATCCCTAACCAGCTAAGAACTCTTCCTGAAGTGTGTCACTCTGCTAGTAGCCCTGATCAGAGCATCCTTGAACCATTGGACAACATCTCCTGAGGACAGACCGCGTGGCCCTGGAATAAACCCTGAATTTACCATCCTTCTGGCGTTCTTCCTTGTACCGGGCATAGCGGGGTTGCACATCCCACCGACCCTCACGCCCTTCTACCCAAACCGCGTAAATTCTCTGATGACATCACTTCTGGGGACGAGACATCTGATGATGTTACTTATGTTACATGTTAAATGTACAATAAACTAATTTAATGCCTGTTTGAGCAAGAATCTTCCCTATTGTAACAACGGGTAACAATGATCCATTCATTGTTGTGGATATTCCCCCCCACCCCTGGTCAGGATGGCAATATCCTCACTATTCTTAGCAAACACGTTCAGTTTAGTTTAGTTTAATTTACAGCTTTTTTATGTAGGTTTCGTTCTTTTTTTTTTTTGCTTTCGTCCATTTTCATTTTGCTTTCGTCCATTTTCGTTTTGCTTTCGTCCATTGTTGTATATGTATAGACTACAACAATGGACAATATAAAAATGAAAGTGGACGAAAGCCAAAAAAAATAAAAAGGATGAAACCAACGAACAATTAATTTAAGTAACGTATATCCACATATTTTTGTGTGAATGCGGACAGTTTTGTAGACGTTTCCATAGCGTAGGCTAGTTAGTATGAATAAGTTCTATATTTCCAACACCCGCCAAAATCTCGCTTACTTGTGTATGCATTGAAAGGCTGGTTGTTTGTATATATTTTTTTTTTTTTTAATTTTTGGTGCATTATGTCATCTGAAGCAAACTTATGCTCGTATAAATGAAATGGCTAGATTTTAGTAGAAGAAATAAGTCTAGTATGGTTAGTCATCGCAGGGGGTGGGGGAGGAGGAGAAAGTATCCATAATACACCCGAATAGCTCCACATAACTGCTGGAGGAGGATGTTAGTCTCCCCTACTACCCTGTCTGGCATCGAATAGCTGAAGGATAATGATAAACTTTTTTGGCCCTTCAGTTTCCAAAAATGTTCGAGGTAAAAAAAAAAAAAATTGTTAGGTTATTAATATTTCGAGTTTTTCAGGAATTTGTAATACAGCATGCCAGTACGGAAATCAACCACTCGTCGAGACAGAAATGGGAAATGATCACACAGTAAAAATGGGTGTGTCTTTATTTTTTCAATATTAAGTGAAATCATCGTTGTGGGTGAAGGGGAAAGTTCTCATTAGCCTTGTTGGTCGAAGAAGCCATTCGGAACCGAGTAACAATGCTTCTGCAAGGTAACAATAGCGAAGTACGTCAGTAATAACAATACTGTGGATCGGTACTTGGAACGGCACATAATTTAAACACTGATCTTGTGCGAGGCTCAAACAGGCATTAAAACGGATAATAACCGAAAACCTCGTGCAATCTTAAACAATTAACCTCGGGCGCTGCGCGCCCTCATGCATTGTTTAAGATTCCCTCGGTTTTCGGTCATTATCCTCAAAGAGTTTCAAAGGGTTTAACGAGCGTTAACCACTCCTGGTCATCTGCCCGAAGCCCTAAGGCCCTATGTCTGCAACAGCCAGATTCCCAGGCGGTCACCCACCCAAGTATCAATTCAGCCCAATGCTGCTGGTGTATCCTTTACTGAATACCCGCTTTCCGAGTTATTGGCCAGGAAGAAACAATGGTCTAACAATGCTTTCTTTGAAAACTGCGGGGCCAATAACTACTTAATTATTGGCCCGCAATTTTTAATCGTTGCAGTATCAACGAATCATTAAGAAAGATCTTTGTAGCTGTAGTGCCACTGCTCTACTTGGCTGAGATTTCGAATTTGTATTCGTATTTATACACTACAAAGATATAGGCACATCTTCGTCAATATCTATAGACAAAAATGAAACTATATTGACAGCCATACGATACGCCTACGATTAGTGCATGCATTTATATGCATAACTAATATTTTTCGCAGATCTTTCTTGACACTCTCCCCCTCCCACCAACCCACCCAGACGAAGACATGTACTGCCAGTCAATAACACTGTACTTTCAAATAATATTACGCCACTGCCAGTCAATAACATGTACTTTCAAATAATATTACAGCTAGCCTACCACTTGTTAAATTTTCGTCACTGTCGCATTGGCAGAGGCAGATTTATATTAATATTTATACATTTATATTTGTATTTATTTTGGCAGGGGCGATTTCCCCCTTCATGATAGGTTTACCATTAGTGTGGGCACAATACAGATAGCCTACTACTAGGCTACACTAGGTGGCAACTTTTAATTTTACTTAAGCAGCATAATGAAACTTGATTTTGGCTGGATTCCGAATTACCCCTTCACCGTTGAAGCAGCGAAAACTCAATGACGAACATTCCCTACAGACAACTTCTAATATACAATTTTCGTGTACAGAGCATTGTTGTTGGAAATAAGAAATTGTGTATTGCAGCAGTAGAACTCTTGGGACGCCGTGTAGCAGACATTGTTGATGCATTGTTCCTCGATTCCGAATCCCCCATCACAATTCCGAATAACCCCTTCAAATAAATTCTTTTTAAAATTTTTAAGAGATGTTTTACAATATTTCATTTGGAACGCGGCGATAGACATTATTGCACAGACAATAACATTGCCAAGGAATATGCTGATGAATTGTTATCGCAGGCGGGACATTCAGTCGGTTAAAGACCTCAACCTTGGGCCATTCGGAAACAATCGCCTGCGGACGCTGTGCACCATTGTGTATTATTTCTGAATGGCACACGGTTTTCGGGCATTAACCTTTACGTAGATCATGAAGGGAACATCTAAACATCTATAAAAACGTTTTGATACATTCAGCATTCACGTTTGGATGTTTCCTACACGTTCTTTCTAGATAATACGAAACATACAATAAACGTTTCTGGATCGTAGCAGAAACATCTAAACATCTTTAAAACGTTCGAAAGACGTTCATTATTCGTATTTTGAAGGTTCCGCGTTCGTGTTTAGGTGGATTCCCACGAGCTATACTACTTAGTTAGGTCATAAATAGCAGTTCCGTGATCACTTTCTGGCTAGGATGGTTTGACGCTTGATTTGGCTTCTATAGGCCTTTTATAAAACAAGCGGCTACAGCGACTGCCTAGTCACACCGGTCTTCTGTACAGTTCCTTCACTTCCAATGTTGAAGCGCATACCTCTATCATGCAATACAACAGCTATCGCTATCATACTAATCTAAAAGCAGTAGCCATCACAATTGTCGGTTTAAAATGTGTTAGCTTTTAGCCTATTTTACATTTTAGGCATAATTGTCAGCTTTTAGGCCTAATTTTAACCAGCAGTTTTCATTTCGTAACGGCGATATGGATTGTATAGTAAGCATATTCATTTTTGCAACACGGTGCGCCTACAGGCGCACAGTTACAGTGTTACAACGTAACGCGCAAGGTAGTGTATATAGATCAGTGGTAGTAGGGAACTGACGAGAGAGACGCTGTTGATGAAGCTAACAGCGACTCGTAGCAACTTGACGTTGTCATGGTAACATGATTTTAGGCCTAATTTTCATTTTTAGGCCGAATTTTAAAAATGCAGTTTTAATTTCCTAAATAGCAGATAGGCCTAATGGAGAATTTGGTTCGACGGTAGGCCTATTCATTCATGCAACAATGCGACGAGACTTACTTTAAACGAAGTTAAAATCCATTTGTTTTTATTGAGTGTTACCTTAGGATTTTAATTCGACGATCAAATGTTAATTTTTAATTTAGTTACGTCAAAGAATTCTATTAGCTATAAGGAAGTAACGATGTTTTAATTTGCCATGTTATTTAACTAACTTCTCACACTGAATCTAACGTTGTAAACAATGGTCGTCAATATCTGGTACCGTTGCGAAGTTGAAAAAAGCGGCGGACGGACGGATGGACAAACTCGTTGCAATAGTCTTCTCAGCCGGTACGGCTGTACAGAAGACTAAAATCTAGCCACCATGACCCTCCCAAAAATCCCGGCATTTCCTGCTAGAGGCTCAAATCAAATATGGCTGCCAGCGGCCATATTCAAAAAGCAAGTTTCGAACCAGATCACCTAGAATCAAGCACAAAGACACTATCGGGTAAAGCGAGCACGAGGATTCCAAATCTGAACTTAGAGTGATGTTACAATATCATTTTCACCCAAAAATCCAACATGGCTGCCATCCAGTAGAGCGAAAACCAATGTTTGTATTCACATAGTGTGGTGGAATTAAAAAAAAAAAAATGTATGCTAACCATGAACAAATTGCAACCAAACTCATTCCTAGTGTCTCATGTCTAGAATGTCGTCCTGAACAGCATTTCCAAAATCCGCCGAAATCCGATTCCGGGAACATTCCTAAAAAAATATGATAATTTGCATAAATTCACATATTTGGCGACCAAAACACGGTTTTTTGCTTCTAGCATCTAAACCGTTCATCCGATTAGAAATAAAGTGGTTACAAATTATGTTCAGAATAAAATGTCCTGCAAAAAAGGTTCTATTCGTATTTTTGGTAAAATTACTGCTTCTAACCAAAATTCATACAATCGTGCATACGAGTATTACAATTCGTGACTTTAAATAGCAGCAATATTAAATCTAATTATGATCCACTGAGATAAGTGAGCTTAAATAATAAGGTAAAATGTGCTTTTTCAACAATGGTAATAAAATGGATTTATTTTAATGAGGAGCTAAGCTACTGCAGTTTATCTACGTTCTAGGGCTCTGATTTTTGCATCGTTTTCCGAATAGTTCCATATTTAACAACTGCAGTAGGCGGTCTAATTCGGATAAATGGGTGTAATTAAGCTTAGAGGAAAGATGAAAATGTATATTTTCCAACAATGGTAATTAATACGATTTATATTAATTAGAAGCTAAGCTACGACAGTTTTCTGCATTGTAGCGCTGTGTTTTTTGCGCTATTTTACGAAAGGTTCCATCTTTAAATTTCTGCAGTAGCAGTTATAATTCAGATAAATGGATGTGATTAGGATTACATGAAAGATGAAGGTGTATATTTTCCAACAAAGGTAATTAAAACGATTTATATTAATTAGAAGCTAAGCTATGACAGTGTTCTACATTGCAGCGTTGTGCTGTTTGCGCTGTTTTACCACAAGTTCCATCTTTATACTGTTGCAGCACCCGTTCTACTTCAGATAAATGGATGTTATTAGGCTTAATTCATCTTCGTCTTTCATCTTAGCCTAATCAAATCCATTTATCGGAGTGAGAACGGGTACTGCCGCAGTGTAAAGTTGGAACTTATTGTAAAATAGATAAAAAAAAGCACAGTGCTACAGTGTAGAAAAACTGTCGTAGCTTAGTTTCTAATTAATATAAATCGTTATACTTGCTATTGTTGGAAACTATACATCTTCACCTTTCATCTAAGTCTGACCACATCCACTTATCTGAATTAGAACGGCTACTGCAGTAGTTTAAACATGGACCTTATTGTAAAATAGCGCGAAAAGCACGGCACTACAATGTAGTAAAACCTATGTAGCTTAGCTTCTAATGAATGTAAAATGTGTGTATTGCCCTTGTTAGAAAATATACATTTTCCCTTTCATCTAGCCTAATCACATCCATTTATCTGAATTAGAACGGCTACTGCAGTAGTTTAAATATGGAACTTTTCGGAAAACGACAGAAAAATCAAAGCACTAGAACCTAGATAAACAGCCGTAGCTTAGCGCCTCATTAGAATAAATCCTTTTTATTACCATTGTTGGAAACCATACATTTCATCTTTCATTTAAGGCCATTTATGTCAGTGGATGATAACTAGAACTGACATTGTTGCTATTTAAAGTCGAATTGTAATACTCGAATGTGCTATTGTATGTGTAGCATACGTAAACGACTGAACAGAACTTAAATCACGAATTTCGCTAAGAACCATTAATTTTACCATAAATACGAATCGACCCTTTTTTGCAGTAAATTTTATTCTAAACATAATTCGTAACCACTTTATTTCCAATATGGTGAACGGTTTAGATGCAACAAGCAAAAAAACCTCTTTTTGGTTAACGAATATATGAATTTATGCAAATAAGCATATTTTTTTTGGAATTTTCCCGGATTCGGATTTCGGCGGATTTTGGAAATGTTGTACAGGATGACATTCTAAACATGAGACACTAGGAATGGTTTGGGTTGCAATTTGTTCAAGGTACACGTAATTTTTTTTTTAATTACATCACACTATCAGAGTACAAATATTGGTTTTCACTTTACTGGATGGCAGCCACCTTGGATTTTTGGGTGAAAATGATATTGTAACATCACAGTAAGTTCAGATTTGGAATCCTCTTGCTCGATTTACCTGAGAAAGTGCCTTTGTACTTGATTTTAGGTGGTTTGGTTCGAAATTTACTTTTTGAATATGGCCCCTGGCAGCCATATTTGATTTGGGCCTCTAGGGGAAAATGCCGGTATTTTTTGGGAAGGACATGGTGGGTAGACATGGGACATGGTGGGACATGGTGGCTTTTGTTATAAAAGGCCTAAAGAAGCCAAATCAATTGTCAAACTACATTAACCAGAAAGTGGTCACGGAACTGTCATTTTATGTTCTCACTAACTTTCTCTTTCATACAGGAGGGCATAGGTCACTAGTACAAGAAAACGGACGTACATCGTGATATGAACATATAGATAGGTTCTAGGAAAAAACGCCCCGACAAAACGCCCCCGGAAAAAACGCCCCCAACAAAACGCCCCTGGGAAAAAATGCCCCCGGGAAAAAACGCCCCCGGGAAAAAACGCCCCCAGGAAAAAAACCACCCATGAAAAAATGCCCCTAGGGAAAAAATCTCCCTGAAAATAATGTCCTAAGTAATAATGTCCTAGGTTTTTGGTTCGCATCTCCAGATTCACTCCATTTCTTAATACGCTTCCTTAAGTAGTAAGGTTCAAAATTGAGCTGGTTCATCTATACAAGCATTAATTTGCTTATGATGATATAAGGCTCCAAGAAATTTTTTTTTAAGTTGAAATTGTGGGCAATTCCATGTGTCGAGTAGATTCCGCTAGTGAATTAGTACCTTTACGACACCCTGTCCGCTTGCATTTGATTTACTTTAGAGATAAACCTTTTTTTCTTAAAAAGCTATACAACTTAAACAAGGACATTACAATTGTGAGCAATTTCAACTCCCCAGTAGGGATTCCTCTGGCGAATTTGTACCTTTATGACATTCGCTCCGTTTGTATTTGATTTACTTAAAAGATAAACTGTTTTTCTTAAAAACTGATACGACTTAGTGGGATTAACATTATGGGCGATTCCGCGGAGATAGTCTAGAATAGGGAGACATGAAGAACTGGAGACTGTGTTCTGAATCCATAGACTTTTTGAAGGAGAAAGAAGCCTAGTTTAAAGAAAAAAGTAGCTAAATATGTGTATTATAAACGGGGAAAGTTTAGTAAATGCGCATTCATGTTATTTAAATAAAGTTTTTGGAGCTGTAAGTCATTTGAAGCAAACTTATGCTCGTACAGATGGATCGGCTCAATTATGAATCTCACTGGACGTTTTTGACGGTGAAAGAAGTTTAGTTTAAGGAAAAAGTAACTAAAAATAAACTGTAAACGGAGGGTAAATATGCAAAGATACTTTTTTTTAATAAATTTCTTGGAGCATAAAGTTATCTAAAGCAAGCTAATGCTCGTATAGATGAGCCGTCTTAAATCTGAGGCTCAGCTACGATATCCATCACTGGGGCAGGGTCCCTTACGTTGGGGCCGTTTTTCCCGGGGGCATTTTGTCGGGGGCGTTTTTTCCGGATAGATATGATCCGAATGTATGGTTGGCTGTTCTCACCATGTTCCTTATTTCAGATTGAATGTTTCTTAAGCATTCTTTTAAGATGAGCGGAAACGATCACTAAACAAACGTAGATCATGATGGGAGTGTCAATACATTACTGACATGTACGTTTGTATTTTTGGAGCGTACGTGAAATGTATCTGAATTGAAACTATATACAAGAACTCTTCCCTTTGAATGGAAGAAAAAAGAGGACCTCATGTTCCTAACATGGGATAAAATATAAAGAATAAATATAAACGTTTTGATCTTAGAACGAAACTGATAACGTGTTCGACCACCAAAAAAGATAACCAAGTTGATGGAGAAACTCTTTAAGAACTGTTTAAACCCCTCATTGAACCGCTAATAAGTTTCGCTAAATCCACCATGAAGGGTGAAAAGGACAAAGATGGTGGTGAACCCGCAAATGAAAAATGGAAATACGAGGAGGACACTGATGATGACACGAATGATATGATCAAATAACGTGACACGTAATCTTGAGCGATGAATAGAAAAGATGCCGCGTTACAAGCACTCGCGACGGATGGCGAATCGTCCAACATAAATACTCCCCACCAGTTCAGAATCCTCTCCTTTATTCTACACACCATCTAAGATGGAAAGACGGGTTTCTGCTCATCGGAGCACGTTTCAGTCATTGGAATAGCTTTTCAAGGGACAAAAGTTCGGTGAGATGCCAAAGTATTATTCGCATACATTTTTTCAAATGCCAAAAGATAACGGTTACGTGTTTGGATTAAGATACAATATGGATACGGGAGACCTCACGATTGGGAAGAAGGCTATGAAAATATTCAATAATGACATAGTGTCGGCAAGAATGCAGTACTGAGAGCGGAATCATCTGTGGAGTTTGCTAACTCAAAAGGACTCGCAATACAAAACGTGCGATCCTGATGTCTTATACATGACAGTAATGTGATAGTAATGTCATATACCGCAACAATGATCCCTACTCGGGAATGCTGAAATCAAACCGCGGAAACAAGTATGTAAATATTATCAAACCAATTTGGGAGGATATGAAGAAGGAAACAATTGGTTCGAGTCTGCGGGAAGAACCCGACGTAATTGATGAAGCAGAGCCTGAAGCAGAATATGTTGAGTCGAAAGCTACGTCAGAAAATTACACTGAACCGAACGAAATGATGGATAGTCTGACTCTTGCGTGCATAATCATTGTAGGTTAAGATGAGTACGAAGACGAAATTATGGAAATTCTAGCAGAGTTGGAAGAGAGATATTACAAATGTTAATAAAGAGAGGAATATATGTCGAAACTTAACCCAGTTGGGAATTTTGCACAGTTGAATGGTTTTAACGTGGACATCAATAAAATTATTTAAAACAAATTTTTTTCACTTTGCTATTAAAGAACGCACAGCAAACATTCTAACTTGAGAAGTAGGAAGGGGGCGTGAGCTTGCGTGATGGAGTGAATATGTAGAGTGTCGCCGTGACGATAGGATGGTACGGACTCGTGATGAATTTATCACAGAGATTGCAAAAACCTGTGGATTAGGCAAAGTCGTGCGTTTGCTAAGTGGGGTTGATGTCACTTCCAGTGATTTGGGGTGACGTGAGGTGCAGAGGGCGAGTCCTTGGGGTGCAGTAGATTTTACGTGGAATTTGATAGAATTTACATGTTCTGATGGGGTAGAATTTACATGGTTTGGGTTGAAATGGGAGGGAGTAGATGTGAGTTGGTGATGACTGGCGACTTACTTTGACCCATGACCTTGACAGTTGACCTTAACACCAAATGGATAAATCCTACCATCTTGTTTTAATATTGACATCACTCCCGGCCACATGACGTTGTGAGAGACTTTACACAGTTTGGGTAATAGTGGTTGAGGGTCAGACAGTTGGGGGATCATTCCGCGGTGTGAGGACTGGATAGGAGTCTAGTCCCGTGGGAGTCTAGTCCCATGGGAGCAGAGGACGGGAAAGAATTTACTTGGTTTGAAAGGGATTGTGCGATATTGGGGGAAGTCGATCTTCTCCTGTGACCTTGACCATTAACCTTGTCACCAAATAGGGAATCCCAACCATCTTGTTGCAATACTGACATCACTTCTGGTTATGCGTTATCATGTGAGGGGGGACCGGAAGTGACGTCATTCTAGATCTGTAAACGTATCTAGAAAATAACGGCACTTCCAGTTTGTATGGAGGTAACGTGACAGGAAGTAACGCCATTTGTCACGGTCACGTGGTGGTCATGGTGGCCTTGACCCTGGAGTCATTAACCCGTGATTGACCTTGACCTGGGTTGCCCTTGACCCATGATGCGTGACCTTGACCTAGTTTTGGCCATCCGTGCGTGTGTTCGTCTGTCCTTCAAAATAGTAGTACCCCCTACGCAGGTTTATTTGAGTTGGCACTATGTGTTGCACCTTTTTCTCTACTAAGGTTTATTTGATGCATCACTTGAATTTTCTGTCGGGTCTACTCGAGTTTACCAGGAGTTGTGATAAGACTTGAACATTTTTTACGACCATCATATTTTCACTTAGAACGTAATGCTTGAATTTTCGGTTCAAGATTACTTGAGTTTAGCAGTGACTTGAACTAACTGTTGCCCATTTTTAATAACTTTACATTTGCTCTTCGGACTTGAATTTTCGGTCCAGGCAATTTAGAGAGTTTCCACTAAGTGTTGCATATTTTTTCTATTTTTTTATTTCCACTAAATTTTATTGTATGTCATCCTCAGCTGGCCCAAAAGTGGGCTTCATGGGGGGGGGGTATTTGAGGCTTAATAGCGCGTCGACAACTTGGTCATTAGCGCCAACCTCAGTCACAGTGCAGTGGTCCGGGTTGCCACTGCACCACACATTACAGAGATGTTATTCAAACCCCTAATCTAAATCTTGTCATACATCTGTACCTCCTGCAAAAATTGAAAAACACCGGACAGGAGGACAGACTTATCGCCCAACTGACGCGCAGTGTCATGCGGAAGATGGAACCGACGACGAACACCATCAAGATGGCGACAATCAACAAGTAGGTGCCGAACCGTAAGTGGCCGTCGACACCAAGAACATTCAGGAGGGTCAACCCCCCGCAAAAGGAAACAGTGAGTAAGTCGGGTGTGACCAATTCGCAAACGGGCCAACACAACCTCCTCACGGCGACTGCGGCGACACGCCGAGTGCCATTCCTCGACAGTGCCTTTAATGGCCCGTAACTTATTACCGTCCTGTCTGTCCCACAAGGTTTGCCAAAAAGCGTGTAACCTCAGACGCAGAGTTGGAAAGGCATCTGAGGGAACAAGGCTGAGATCCCTACCGAGCGGGCCAGAAAGGGCCCCTTTCGCAGCAGAATCAGCTTGTTCATTCCCTGCTATCCCAACATGGTTGGACGTTTTTTATTATTGATAAATTTGTGTTAAGGTTTATTGATTTTTGGCCAGTTAAAAGCTATCTCTATATAAAAATACAAAAAAAAGTAAATTGGTTCAATCCAGGGCGGAACTAAGCTGTTGGACTATTCGTTTGTTAAGAGCATATTCGGACGGGATATATCCCGTAATTTTTTATATATCCCGTTCGAACATTTACCCAAAACATTATATTTCTACGTACTTTACATATTTATTGTTTGTTTTTTGTTATTTTTGTGTGTTTTTAAATGAACGTTCTGCATCCCAGTCAGTCCCCCAACGCTTTCTTTCCTTCTCCTTCCCTTCCAACTACACTACAGTGGGAATGGTCCGTGTATTTTGGATGGAACACTTGCAACTGAGGGGAGGTAGGAGAGGAGTAAAAAAGGTGAAGGAGGTTGAAATCTGAACGCGTTGCAATAATTTTTTTTATTTTGGTTATAATTATGTATTTGTATGCCATGCCTTGCCTAGTCAACTAAATTAAACTTTTATTTGTTATATAATGAGAATCGGATTTTTTGGGATTGGGTTTCAGGGAGGAAAGGCCTGAACATGGAGAAATATTGTTTTTGAACGAATATTCGAATATTCGATTTTTTTTTGCAGACATTCGAATTTTTTTCCTATACACCGACACCTACCAAGCTGCAACCTAAAAACTTAGAAGGGAACACGAATTGGCTCTAGTGTCATTGGAATGAGGATAATGTACATGGTGGGATAAAGTTGACGTCATCAAAGCTCATATGC
This sequence comes from Lithobius niger, assembly GCA_023313725.1. Lineage (NCBI taxonomy): Eukaryota > Metazoa > Arthropoda > Chilopoda > Lithobiomorpha > Lithobiidae > Lithobius > Lithobius niger. Next base: position 5,693 of record JAHWFP010232505.1, on the reverse strand, counting down.
GTTTCAATATGCAGCTGGTGGTTTTGTGAATCCTCTTTTTGCTGCTCTCCCGTTTCTTTACCACGAAGTTTCTTCGCTGTAGTCGCCTTTTTCTCTAATCCCTCGTTCGTCAGTTCTGGGTGTGATGACGCACGTCTTCCTTTTTTCCAATTGTCTCTTTCTTGTAATTCTCTCCTCTAATTTTCTGTAAAGATGTTCCAGCAGATCTAGTCTGCATGCAGCTTTGCGTTTTCTGCATCCTTTTTAGCCCAATCCACTTTTGTCGATTTTTACTGTTAGATTCTAGCATTTTCTTCACCCTCCTGGTCACTCATCACATCCACCTCCAAATCAAAATCGTTGTTGTACTCCTCCAAAGTAAGATAGGGTATTGCAAATAGCCAAACCGTACAGATTTTTCTGTCGAGATCAAGGATGTAGGTGGAAGATTGTCAACTATCGAAACTGGGCAGGTACTTATTGATGGCCTTGGCATGCCTCGTCAATATGAATGAAACCCCACCGTAGATGCCAGAAAGGATTAGATTGTGTTTGCCGATGTGGACTAAAAGCTTGGATAACAACTTGGATCATAACATTTGGAAGAGGACCGACCAGCTGAGACCAGGACTCAATATGTAGCAGCAGGTGTCCAACCCTTTGTTTTCTGTGCACTGTTTTTTTAAATCTTTGAACAAGTTAGCCAGCAGAAAATATCCGTCATCTGTTAGATTCACCTTCAGGAAGTGAATTTCTTCGTATTCATCTTAAACATATGGTTTAACGCTCCCACTTACTCTTCTCCTGACAATTCCTCGTCATTCAGAAAGGAAAAAGACGCTCGTTTCGAACTAAGTTTACTTTTTTCGATCGTAGACACGTGTTCGTAAGGATACACGACCTTTTGGATCAGGATATTCAAGATGATCTCCAGGATCGTTTCATCAAAAAACCACGCGGATATTAATACACAGGTTAATGCTGCCTCGAATATCGGTTACTTACTGTTTTTTTTTGGTTGCCAACCAGAGTATTGAGCAAAGCTTTCGGAAAATTTTACGTATCGCTGATGTGAAAACTTGTCCCATTAGGCGTGATGGTCATACTCTGGAACTGTTGGGAGTTCCGACCAAAAAATTCTACTTCCCCTGTGAATGTGTGCATTGGAGGTACTTACAGGTAAATTGCAGTACAATTCTAAACTAGCAGCCAGAACCCAATACTGGAAACATTGTTTCGTTGTTTCAATTTTGGGTGCTTGTCAACTTACTAGTCTGGCCTCTTAGACCTTGGAGGAGACGGTTGTAAAACGTAGCTCCCAACAGTCGATATTAGGTACCTTGAAGATAAGGTTATTTACGTTTGAAATTACCCATCCACTCCCTAGCTCGGCAAACCGTGATCTTGGGTTCCCTTTTAGTCGCCTCCTACGACACCCACCGTTCCCCGTGCGGTGTTTCCGCTGTCAACGTTTCGGCCATACCAGCGGCTCGTGTAAAGGTAGGCCTACCTGTGTTTCCTGTGCTCAGGCAGCCCATGAAGGCGCTGACTGTGCTGGCCCGAAGCAGTGCGTCAACTGCGGTGGTCAGCACCAAGCCTCTTCACGGGACTGTCGTGTTTATGTTGAGGAACGTCGAGTGCAGGAACTAAAGGTGAAGGACGGGCTTTCCTACTCGGAGGCCCGAAAGAAAGCCAGGCTACCGGCACCGGCACTGACTCGTTCTTTTGCGCAGGTGTGCAGTGCGCCAACGCCTGGCCCAGTTAGTGAGTCTACTGATTTGGCAGATTTACGCTCTGAGCTCAGGTCTTTGACGATGACGGTGGGCAAGCTTATTACTTTGTTGACCCAGCAACATCCATCTCTGCAGGGTCTTTTGGGTCCTTCGGACCCGGTTGCTGCCTTGCCGTCGACATCTGCCCAGCCTGCAAATGCTTCTGCTCCTGCTGCTGTTCCTGCTGCTGTAACTGTTCCCAAGCAGGATGGGGCTTCAACTAAGCCTCCGCCTGCCCGGAGTGAACCACAGAAAAAGTTGAAGAAAAAGGCTTCTGCTGGTAAGGCCTCATCGCCACCCGTGAGGACGTCGCCACCAGGAGAGAAAGTGAAACTGTCGTTAAACGGCCAGCTTGCTGAGGGGTCCGTTGTGTCCCCTCAACATCTTGATACTACTTTGCCCATGGAACAGGAAGAGATTTCCTGTTCTAATTCTCCAGAACTTTTTCCTCCTTCCGAGGACAACTTCGTTTTGAACCTCACTCCATCTTTTGATTCGGGTGAGGATTCGGATGTTTTCGGATCGCCCAGAGGAGGAGTTGAGGAGAATGATTCAGTCTTCAGCCCGCCCTAATGCCTGCGCATGCCATCGTTCAGTGGAACTGCCAAAGTTATCGGACCCATGCCGAAGAGCTGCGGCTGCTTTTGTCGCATTGGCGACCTCTGTGCTGCTGTCTACAGGAAACCTGCTTTAAGGCGTCAGATAATCCAGTTGTTCGAGGTTATTCTGTCTACCGTCTGGATGCTGACCCTGTGCCGCGTGCACATGGTGGTGTTGCAGTGCTGGTTCAACACTCTCAGCCGCATGCCAGTGTGCCTCTGCACACTAGGCTTCAGGCGGTAGCAGTTCGTGTTTCTTTCCATTTGGATATTACTGTCTGTTCGCTTTATTTGCCACCGGATGAGGTCTTTGGGGTTGGTGACCTGGAGGACCTGGTCCGCCAGCTTCCTGCCCCTTTTCTGTTGCTGGGCGACTTTAACAGCCACCATGTCCAGTGGGGGGGACCTCATACAGACAACAAAGGGAGGATCCTTGAGGAGTGGATGCTGAGGGGGTCTGTTTGCATCCTGAACGATGGAGCCATGACACACTGTAACCTGGCCACGGGCAATTGGTCAGCGGTGGACTTAGCCTTTTGCTCGCTGGCCATCCCAGTTCACTTCACTTGGGGTGTCACTGCCGATCTGCATGGAAGCGATCACCTCCCCATTGTGTTGTCCACAACACAAGGGGGTTCTGTGGCTTCCAGGCCAGCCCGGTGGGCGCTTACACGTGCTGAATGGTCAGCTTTTGCTGAGGCTGCTGTATTTCAGCGTGCGGTTGAGGACTTTTCTGATGTGGATGAACTTTCCACTCATTTCGCTGACGTGGTCCTTGCTGCTGCTCATGCTACTATCCCGCGTACGTCCACTCAGCCGCGGCGGGTTCCTGTTCCGTGGTGGACACCTGCTTGCGGGCAGGCCATTCAGGCACGCCGGCGAGCGTTGCGTGCGTTTACAGTCAGCCCAACTGCTGACAACTTTGTAGCCTTTAAGCGCTGTCGTGCCCGTGCCAGGTTTGTCATCCGTGAGGCTAGACGTGCTTCGTGGGCAGTTTATGTTTCGTCGATCACGCGCTCGACGCCTTCTCAGCAGGTGTGGCGGAAGGTGCGCCAGATCTCGGGGAAGACCGTGCCTTCCCCGGTTTCACAGCTGAAGGTGGCGAATACCGTGATCTCTTCTGTGCCGGATATCGCCGACTGTCTTGCGTCTGCGTTTGCGCAGGTTTCGAGTGATAACCATTATGATCCTGGTTTCCTCAGAATAAAGCGTAGTGAAGAGGCTCACCCTCTAGACTTTCGCTCCGACGGGCTAGAGGAGTACAATTTACCGTTCACCAGGCAGGAATTTGTTTCCGCTTTGTCCAAGTCGCATGATTCCGCCCCAGGGCCTGATGATGTTCACTATCAGCTGTTGAAACATCTGCCTCTTGCCTCCCAGCAGTTCTTGCTGGAGATGTTCAACCGTGTGTGGGCAGAAGGCTCTGTTCCGGCAGCGTGGAGGACAGCAGTGGTCATCCCGATTGTGAAACCGGGCAAAGACCCTACTGCTCCTTCCAGTTATCGCCCAATCGCTCTGACTAGCTGTGTCTGTAAACTTATGGAACGGATGGTCAGTGAGAGGTTGGTCTGGGTGCTGGAATCACGCGGATTCTTATCTGCGTCCCAGTGTGGCTTTCGACGTTTTCGGTCAACCATCGATCATCTGGTTGCCCTTGAATCGGATGTGAGGGAGGCTTTTCGCCTGCGTCAACATCTGGTTCAGGTTTTCTTTGACTTGGAGAAGGCTTATGATACGACCTGACGTTATGGGATTCTCCGTAATCTCTATAACTGTGGCTTGAGGGGACGGATACCACTGTTGCTTTCCGCTTACCTCTCAGGCCGTTCTTTTCGTGTTCGTGTCGGGGCGGCTCTTTCCCGCCCGTTTGTCTTGGAGAATGGTGTGCCTCAAGGAGGTGTTCTTAGTGTCATCTTGTTTGCTATTGGGATCAACCCCATTGCTCAGCAAGCTGCTGTTCCCCAGTCATTGTTTGTTGATGACTTCGGCCTGCGCTTTCGAGCAGCTCGCATGCAGACCTGCGAGCGGCAGCTACAGCTGGCGATTAACAAAGTCCAGACCTGGGCGGTCAGTAATGGTTTCCGGTTTTCTCCGGACAAGACTGTGTGCATTCACTTTTGCCGCCAACGAACGCTGCACCCAGATCCTTGCCTGTACTTGGGGCAGGCGCAGATTCCTGTTGTCCCACAGGCACGTTTCCTGGGTCTGGTGTTCGATTCCAGGTTATCTTGGCTTCCACACTTGCGCCAACTTAAAGACAAGTCTTTGCGGGCACTTAACATCTTGCGGGTTCTGTCGGGCACTTCATGGGGTGCCGATCGCGCTACCATGTTGCGCCTCTACAGAGCCCTTGTCCGCAGCAAACTTGATTATGCGTGCATGGTGTATGGTTCGGCTAGTGACTCGACTCTCCAGATGTTGGACACTGTGCATCACAGTGGCCTGCGTGTGGCGACTGGGGCATTTCGAACTTCTCCAGTGGTCAGCCTCTATGCTGAGGCCTCGGAGCCACCTTTGGCCATTCGTCGGCGAAAGCTGGCCATTCAGTATGCTGTGCGTTTACGTGCTGTGGTATCCAGTCCTGCTTGGTCCATGGTTTTTGGGCCAGACTTGCGAGTCGGTAGACGCAGGGTGGGTAAGGGTGATTTCCGCGATAGGCTCCAGCAGTCCTGTCAGGAGATAGCCTTTGAAATGCCCAGCGTCTTGAGGCTTGGGGGAATGCCAGTAGCCCCTTGGCTTGTCCCAAGTGGTATTTTCATTTTCGCTCTGGCATCCCTCCCGAAGGGTTCCACTCTACCTGCACGGTACTTACAGGAGTTCCGGCGGCTATGTTCTCAGTACGCCGGTTATCAGCGGCTGTTTACTGATGGGTCGAAGTCAGACGCTGGCGTGGCTTGTGCTTGTGTTTGTAAGGGAGTGACGGTTGCCCATCGCCTTCCATCAGGCTATTCTGTGTTTTCTGCAGAGCTTTTGGCTCTCGGTTTGGCGGTGGAGTGGATCCTTGGCCTTCAGGGCACGCATTTCATTATCTTTAGTGATTCCATGAGTGCCCTGGAGTCCTTGGCGAATTACAATCCTCGGAACCCCTTGACACAACGTGTCCAAGCTTTGCTTTCCCGCTTGCCTGGCCAGCGGAAAACCGTGCTTTTCTGCTGGATCCCGGGCCATGTTGGGATAGGTGGAAATGAGCAAGCGGATTCTGCAGCAAAAGGGGCCCTTTCTGGCCCTCTCGGTAGGGATCTCAGGCTTGTTCCCTCGGACGCTTTTCCAACTCTGCGTCTGAGGTTACATGCTTTTTGGCAAGCCTCGTGGGATGGACAGGACGGTAATAAGTTACGGGCCA
>JAHWFP010232495.1:0-13300 GCA_023313725.1 Lithobius niger | reverse complement strand
ACTAACTGGAACATCTTCCATGCACATCTTCAACATTAATCCACATATGTAAGACCGATTGTGCTTAAATTTATCTGACGAAGAAATACCTAAATACAGGGCGGATTGGCAATAGTACCCTAATACACAGCGGACCAAACAAGCGATACGCCATATCAACCATTCACTCCTCTTTTTCCCTGCCGATTTTGAAATGTTTTTATGAGGTTATTGCAAAATTTAGTTTAGTTCTGGTTAGCTAAACTATTTGTTTCAAATGGGTTCGGAAAACTGTTAAACAAAAGCTGTGCGTTTGCTTTCACGAGTGAATAAATTGAAATTGGAACTGTTTTAACTGGCATATGATACACGAGGAGGCGGCAGGTTTCACTCTGGGGCCAAGAAGTGACGTGCTAGCATTAGCGCCAACCATCTTAAGTGCAACAGATTCCCTTATGAGAAAGTGAGACACGTGAACTGTGTGAAAATTTGTCAATTTACCGAACATTACAATTATCCATCACAATCAAAATCGTTGCTATCCCTCCCCTCACTTTAGATTTTTTTTATCTTTAAAACTTAAAATTGTTAAAACAGTCTTACAGTGTCTTCACACCTCCCACCCTCTCCAAAATTACTGTTATCTGGCTTTGGTATTGGGGTGGTATTTTATTCGTTCCTGCTGGTGAATTATCATGTTTATTTACTTAATAAATGTCTTGTGCACTACGGCTTCGCCAGATTTATATCAATCAGATTTAATGCTTAGAGAACATTTATTACCTATTGTTTGTAATCATGGGTTATTAAATGAGAACCAGTTGTAATTATTGTTCATTTAGATAATAGCATTATAATAGCAGATTTAATACTTGGAGAACACTTATTACCTTTTGTTTGTAATCATGGGTTATTAAATGAGATCGAGTTGAAATCATTGTTCATTTAGATAATAGCATTATACTTTTTGAAGGTTACCTCAACTGAGCGTATACACACAGTTTAATGGTGTCGCATTCAACAGAGGCATATATTTTCTGCTGGTTGAAAATTGAATATTTTAAGTGTCTTAAGAGTATGGGCCTGAAAGTGTTACAAACATTTTAAGATCTTGTAGCAGAAATTCAATTCACTAAACAAACGTTTTAAGCTATTGTGTGCGCGGCGTATCTTGAGTCCTGGAAGTATTTTATGAGCGGCTACGTCTTCCTGGAGGGAGAGGCTTTAATCGAAAGCCGCCATTGTTTTTGTAACCATTTTGGATATCAACAAGGCATTTTGGATATCAACAAGGCTACCAAAAACGTACAATCGATTATCTGTGTTCTTTCTGCAGCGAACTCAAGATAGGTTGTGCGCACTTTAGTCCGTTAGAGACTCTTGCCGGTAACAAATCAAGACTTGTTTTATCCTTATTCATCATACTGGGATTTTACAACATAGTTCATACGATGTTCCATTCGTATAAGTGCTTGTGATAGTGAAGGAGCAACCAGGCACACCCTTCTCCAGTGAAAATTCTACTGTTTAGTTTGAAAACATGGAAAGAAGATAGTGGTGCTTTTACATTTCCGCAAAAAGTCTAACAGGCTGATACTTTTTATATTTCTCGAATGGTAAAGGCTAAAATCAGTTATAAAATGTGCTAAAGTAATAATTGTAAAAAAAAAGCGTGCTAACAAAAAAAAAATAAGACGTTTCAAGACAAATTAGTGCAGTCAAGCTGTACGTTAAAATGAGATGTAAATAAAACAACGTGTTGCTATGTTTTTTCTTTATTTATCTCTTTCACTGACAGCTTGCTTGTGTTATTGTAGTATGTTTAGACGATGCTTTTCATATCTTTGCGTAATACAAATGGTAATATGAGCATCCAAATGTTGCATTTAATTGTTGCTTGTTCACTTTTAAGACTTTTTATAATATTAAAGGCCAAAATGAGAAATTTTCGATTAGTTGGAAAGCTTGTCTAGTACAAGTTGTGTTAATAATGTCGCACAGCTCCATCAAACAATTTCCTGTCTTGGTCCCAATAATGGTGGTTCTATGAGAAATTATTTCCTGCTCGAAGCAGAATTAGTTGTTTAAGTTTATCATTGTTGTAGTATTTTTGTGCTTAACTGGTTGGTATGTCATTTCTCCATTTACCCGTTCGTTGTAAAAAGAAATTGGAATGAATATGATGCAAGAAATTCTTTTAAAGGGCAAATAAGATTGATTTATATTTGATTATTTCATGAAAACAAAGTTCAGGAACAATAATACGCACTATTTCAGAAAAAGAAAATATTATTGCCAGTATTCCTTGCAAATTTTTGACAGATTGGCGACGTCTTGTCTCCGTCAGGCTCTACTACAATGTAGAAAACTACTTTCTAAATTTTCTTCGTCGTTTGAACACTGCTTTCCAAAATGGCGTGGCCTCCGGTAGTTGTTAGGCTTACGATCCCACTGTTCTGTAAGCATACTTGAAAATTCTGCTCGCAGGAGAAAACGAATTCCCGGGTTTGCGGTTGTTAGCAAAGTGTGTTCTTCAAATGTGTGTTCTTCAAATGTGTGTTCTTCTAATGTTTAGTTCTTTTTACGGAAAAAATATAAAAAATACGCGTAAATTAAATCAATTACTAAATTGATTTAATTTATGCGTATTTTTTATATTTTTTCCGTAAAAAGAACTAAACATTTGAAGAAAAAAGACCAAAATTTACCATTAAAAAAATGCGGGAATTATACTTACACTGCCGTTATGTTAACACACTTTGCTAATAAGGGCATCTGTGGCAAGAGATGGTACTACATTTGGTAAATCTCAAATTCTTTTGCTTTATTGTATAAAATTATGTGGACCTCGGATTTTAATTGTTCTTTTTTTTTTATTTACGAGAGCTAAAAAAAAAAAGCCGATTTATTTAATTACTTAATTATTGTAATAAAGAAATGTAAAACTATCTGTTATCCTTTAAGGAATTTAGTTGCTCAACTCTCAATACCAAATCGTAAAACATGAAGCTACTGAAATGTGAAAGAGTTTTGCTGATTAGGCCACTAAAAATTAATTAAGTGGTTCTTGGGAGTGTACTAACAAAAAAATTGATGCGAGGGCGCGGTGTTTTTTTTTTTTACGCACTATTCGTGATTTTTCTGATGCTGGCTGATGGCTTTTTTTTAACCAAACAATCGAAATCAGTAGCCTACATTTTGTTGTCGAGTACAATATCTATCACGTTTTAATGACAGGATAAGCGTGCAACAGTTGTGCATTTGATAAAAGCCATTCTTTAGATCCAAGTTTTTAGTTGTGATATGCCTCTGAACGATCCTTAGATTCGGTTTCGAGGCGATCATTTGAATGGCGCAAGACCTGATGTGGTCATCGGCTCCAGGTAATGTTTGGTGAAAGTGCTGATACGTGATTGGTACTTTGTTTTAGACGATGTCATAAAAAAACGTTTAAGAAAAACCCCATGCACGCACTCCTTAGAACCACTTAATTAATTTTTAGTGGCCTTAAGCGTTTGTTGCCACAAGGTTGAGGTAACAATTTTGATGGCAAAAATTGCCCAACGCTTCGATCTATCGGCCAGTAAAATCAATCTGTTAAATGAAATTGTACGCAGAATTATGCTCATTATTAACTTATTAACACTTGTTTTCTCTGTGTTGTGCATCGATTACAAGTGTAAGATGTTGTAAAAGAACTAATAATGTGTTGAGTAAGTCATTGGAAAGGAATTTAGCATTATTGTAATTTTTTTCTTTCCAATAGGTTGTGCTCTGAAATAAAATGTTATAATGTGAAGATTTACAACCTGTTAACTAAAATTCTTAAAAACTAGCTGCACACAGTCACAGCATCTTATGCACTAATGCAATTTGCAACTGCACCAAATGACGCTTGTGTGTAAAGGCCGCACAGTTTGTGTACGTGTGACATGTTTAATCAGTATTTCTTGCATAGGAATGTAGCATGCAATTAGATTTTTGATGTGTATGGATAGGATGTTGTGTGAAGTTTGTGTGTTGTACTGTCGGCATTTTAAATATTGTTATAACTGTGGTACTAATACAGCTATAACTAATGTGTATGGAGTGCAGAGTGTGTTTGTAGAAATTGAAAAGTGGAAGAAAACATTGGTCAGATTCGTGGGCTTCAGCCAGAAGAAAAAAAGGTATGCTCAAAGCACATGCCGTTGACTCAGCTTTACTTTCCTCGTCATGTCGAAAATGACGGCAATGAGGCTCTTGGTTTTATTCACTTGAACCATTGGAAGGAGACGCTGCTGCTGCTGAGTCACCTACACTTTCGTCAGCTTCTTCATCCAGTTGGATTGTCGAAAAACAAAGGTAATGAGGCCGGTTTTGAGTATACCCAGCTTAGTGAGATGTGCAGTGTTTTAGCGAGTAGTAGCAATCTTATGATTAATGTTTTTGAAAACACCATTATGTGTACCAGTGATGCAGTTAGTGCCCCAGCTAGATTATTGTCGAATATTGCAGACAACAAAAGTAATGATGTATAGTGACTGATGTTTATTCTTTTGACTAGTTAAATACTCCTTTCGAGTTTACTAGCCTTTCTGATGTGAATTTCCTTGGTGGAATTGACAGTGTGAGTACGTGGGGTGAAAACTTAAAATCTCTCCAAACTTGCTTGCCTACAGAACTTTCCTCGAAAAAACTACATACTCCTAGAAAAACTACAGCTAGATACTCTGTAAAAAAAAAGAGTTCCATAACTTCTATAAGTTTTGTACCAGTAGCTGGATATTTTGTAAATACGGGTCCCATAACTCCTGTTACTGCTAAACTTACAATTTTCACTCATCAAAACAAGGATGGGGGTAATTGTGTTACTTGTTCCCCGGCTTCAGTTGTTGAGGAGGGAGGGGTGGAAAAGACGGCACAAAGAAAACATTTCACAGAAAAAGGAAGGTCCTTAATTTTGATGGAATTCTTGAAAAGCGAGAGAAAGGTCGGAGGAAACTGTCCCGGCCAATTCCAAATCCTGACCCCCACCACTTATACTGATTCAACTTCTGACAATAACTTCTTAAGAAACCAACTAAAACCAAAAAAAATGGCAACCTCAATTTTGGATCCATCCTCTCTTGATAACACACCTCATCAAACCACACACACAAAAACTCAAGACTCGCCACAATCGTTAGCCTGCTAACTAAGAGTGACGTTTCAGATAACCTCTCTAATCATTCCAGACGATGGGAAGGCTCAACTTCATCTAGCAATTGTCTTGGTTACGACATTGATCGATATTTTCAAATTATGTCAACTGAATTACACATAAGAAAATTCAACTCGGAAAGAATCGATAGACATGTTTGATTTCTACCTGCCCCTGCTGAAAAATTGGCTGCAAGAAACTTGACCGTTAACAATCACATTACATTAAAGACACATATAATAACATTGCCTGATCTGCATTTAAAGACGCGTTGCCTACCGCTATAGTTGAATTTACTCTAACACATCATGATCGTGATAGCCTGATTTACGTCAAATTCGATAAATGGTAGGCTATCTTCGGCATGTGGGGCTTTTCTTTCACGTAACAAAGTAATAACGATATCTATTTCTTAGACGATTTTAACCTTCGCTTTACTCATGTCTCCATGCCAGTTGGCGAAGTTTTACGTTTAAGGCAGTAACAAACCTGAACTAGGAATTAATAGCCGCTTAGCACAAGCAATATTGATGGCACAATCACATCTATAATTGCTACCTGAGATTCTCTTTTAAAGAAGACTTAAGAAAATAAAGGCTTATTAATAAGGAAATTACAAAATTGCACATTAAGGCTAAAGTTCCAGAAGGTCATTTGCGTGGCTTACCAGAAATTCAACATTTTCAAGGGATTCAGGATGAAATTTAACTTGTAGTGCTTAATAAACTTCAGTATGGTGCTTTGTCACCTGTTTTTATTAGGCCTCCACGTGGTTATTGTGCAAACATAATTTTGTTTGAAAATCATTTCGTCTACTTTAAGTAAATGACCACAGTTCTCGGATAATCCTTTTTTTTCAAAATTACTACAAAGCTTATAATAATCATGGGGACCGTCTATGCAGGTGCTGTCATAAAAAGGGAAGATTCTGCTTTCCATCTAATCCAGCTGCTCCTGTAATGTTTGCGTTCGCATATTCAGAGGTCAAGTGTGTCATGATAACCATCTCGTACTCGATCCGAATGTGGAGACAAAGAAATCAACTTTCCAGCAATCCATTAAGGTGACAAAGGGAACGGTGGGGGGGGGGCGAGTGGTAATGATTTGGGAAAATATGTTTATTTACGTGTTTTATTTTTTATTGCTAATTATGCACCATTTATTTCTTTTGCTTTCTGTGAAAACCGCTTGTCAATACATATTTTACCTTTTTTTTATTAATTTTTTTGTAACATGAATTCGTGAAGTTTAGCCGGAAGTATGACCGGAAGTTGCAAAGGATTTGGTTTTGAGTCACTTATAATAGGAGTAAAGCGATAATTTTTGATGCCACAATAAACTGCACGACGGTGTTCTCTTGTTAGTGGTTCTGGATGTTCTGGTACGTGATTTCGTCACCATAAGGCATTCAGAACTGAAAATGCGGCCTCCACAAGTAAGTGCACGCCTTATCGCTTGCTGTTTTCGTACATTGTGGACAGTTTTTTTTACAAATTACATGCAGAAAAACACGGAAAACAATGCCTTAGCGTAGCTGCTGCTCAAGCTGTCTGCCATTTTAACGATGGAGCCTCGACAGAAGCAGTATTTTGGCTGCAATGTACATTACAGTAGGTGAAAATACCGAGATAACGCTTAATAAATGGGATGCAGATAGGCTGTACCACAGTTCAAAAAAATCATCTGAAACCACTGAAAAGAGAAGGAAATGCCTAAGAACAATAAAGAAAGGGTTTGAGGACTCCAGAGAATAGAACAAGCAAGTCATATTTATGGTTGTGGTGATTTTTAAGGCTGAAATCGTCTGTAAATTGCCGCTTTGTCAACTGTATCCTCGATTTTCCAAAATCGCATGTTTTTGTTAAAATATTAAAGTTTTTCATGCATAACGCCTTCAATTTTAGTTCAAGTTCTTTGAAATTTTGAAGGTAGCCTCGTCAAATATGTGTGAGGGTCACATACTAACAGAAAGCAGATCAAAGCATAAAAAGTTACTATTTCTTTCAATTACTTATAAAGGTGCATATTATTTATGTTAATTTAATAAAAAGATTATAAAAATATACTTCCAGTAATTTTAGGAAAAAGATCTCGAAGCTCGGACGTCTGACGGCCTTAGCTGGCCGACAGTTGTAGTGGCCAGCTACGGCCGTCGGACGCTTGAACTCTCACAGCCAATAGAGCTATCTCAATCGGCTGCGAATCGAAATCGAAGAGTGACATCTGTCGGCATTAATTTCTGCGCATTCCAGCAGAACAATGGCGGTTCTCCGTATCGTGTTTTGGTGATGCAATAATTAAATTGTTGTATCGGACGTACGTAACGTATTTTTACCGCAGATCTTGTGTTAGTTATTGTGTAACTGATCCAAAAGTAAAGTATGCATGTCAAAATGGACGTAATTGCCCTTTAATAATTTAGTAGACGTTTTGGCGGTGTTGAGGCGGCCATGTATTCAGTCAGGGAGCTATCTCTGAACATTGGCGTTGTTTAAATTTCAGCAGAATTGTTTTTCTTGTTCATTCACTGCACTTGCAGTAGATGTATACTATACAAACAAATGAAGAAACCGAAGGAGCCATCCCAACCGTCATTAAACAGCAAATCTACGGTTAAAACTAGTTAGTACCACTTAAAACCAAAATTGCATACTTAGGCTTGCTAAAAAGGTATAATGGAGCGTAAACTCCTTATTCAGTGACTCATTGTGGTTACTTTGTTGTGCCATCACGCCAAAACTACTGAATCGAATTTAATGAAAGTTTGTATGCTGACTAAGTACAACTCGGAGTGCGTCTTTTTTTCAAATCGAAAATCGGATATATTTTAGGCCGGAAATTCAGGGAATTCAATTGGAAATTGTTGAAACCAATAATTGAAGAAACCAATTGTTATAAACCAATTTTAGAAATCGTTTTTGGTGTGAGTTAATTGGAATCTAAACCAAAAACAATAAATTGTAAGCAAAAAATCCGCCAAGTTTCAGCCATTGAACGTATGTGATAATCAAAAACGAGCCAAGTTCCCACTCATCCGACATACAACGCAACTTTAAAACTTGGCGCATTGCAAGCCTTTTTTATTATTGAATGGTTCGGCTATGTCTTATTTTTTCGGATAAATATATATACAGTGAATTTTATCGAAATAATGTTAAAGATTTTTTTTTACAATATCTTTTGTTTGAATCAATTTACAATAAAGTTTTACAACTCAGATGGTGGCGTTTTGTTGAGTTACTGCAGACTAGCGTGCTGTACTGTAAACTATATCTTTTAGTGTGGTGTATAACGCAGTATTATATTTTGTGAACCCTTCTGACGTTACGAAAATCGGAACCTCCGCGATTTGCTACTGAGTTTTGCAGTTCGTAAATAGTTTTTCTTAACCGAGAGCAGATTGATCGTCGGAGTGACCGATTGATCGTTTCAACTTTGATGTTATTTCGCTTCGTGCGCTCGAAACAATAATGAAACAACAAGAACAACAACAATGAACTAGCGCTTATTTTGATGTTGGTTGTGCATCTTGGGTCTTCCAAACGAAAGGCTTGCAATGCGCCAAGTTTTAAAGTTGCGTTGTATGTCTGATGAGTGGAAACTTAACTCGTTTTTGATATCACAGACGTTCAATGGCTGAAACTTGGCGGGATTTTTGCTTACAAAATTTAGTGATTTTGGTTTAGATATCAGGACTTTTGGTAACTGCGCCTAACGTGATTTTTTGTTATTTATGATGCTCTCGATTCTTTACATTTTTGGTTGTAACCTTGCTGAAGCTTTACTTCTGTACTTTACAACATTTTCGGTGTTGACTTTTGTGTTGATATCAGTTATTTTGGCAACTGATTTGATTTTATGATTTTGTAGAGTTTGAATTTTGTAAGTCAAATACCGTTTCTTTAAAAGCAAACTAGGAATAACTAATAACTCGCAGAAAGAAGCCAAGTATCCATTCTACAGAAATTGCACACTTTTCAGATAAAATGGTAAAAACATTTATCTACAGCAGTAAGGTTTCACGTGGACTAAACAGTACAACGACACTGCAGTAACGAAACCTTACAGGAAAGTTTATTTGTGTTCCTTTGCTGTTTTGACTTCGGACCTTACATTGAGTATCAAACGAGTTGGTATTTATTCTCTAATGTTGTTTGTTTATGGGTCTGACGGATTTTGTTATTTTCCAATAACAATGCAACTTATATTTAGTATGGAGGAGTTCCTCAAGCCAGATATATGGCGTGACAGCAGGTCATTTGTTGGTTTCATTACGTTTTTGGTAGCCAGGTTTTATTGAAGCTTTACACTTGGTTATTTTCGGCAATGATTCTTGTTTAGGTATCAGTTGTTGTGGTAAGTGATTTTATGATTGTTGGTTTTATAAAAAAATTTTAGTCGAATAATTTCCTTTAATGCAAACAAAACTAAAAATAACTAATTACTCGCGAAAAGGAGCCAAGTATTAATTCTATACACTTCAGATAAATAATACTCATGTTGGTTGTTTGTTGACATTATGGGTATGGCAAATTTTCTTTAGCAATAACAATTTAACGTACTAGTTAGTATGGAGGAGTTACGCTAGGCCGATATGTGGCATTACAATACGTCATTTCCGGAAAAACGACCAGCGCTTAACATGCACCTGCAAATACACGAGATACGCGACGGACACAATGCTTTTAACAATACCGAACAATACTTTTTAGGGTTACAAACAATACTTTAACAATCCATCCCCAACGCGCCAGTTAGCTCTCTAACCCAAGGACCCTCCATTCCCATACCACCAAAGGTATGTAGAATTAATGCTCACAGCAGTGATCTGCAGTGATCTGGTGTGCTAACTTTGTTTTTGAAATACTAGCAACTTTGATGAAAGAGTCTACACTACCTGATAGACGTTGCAACACCTCTGACAATGCATGGGTCGATCTTCTGCAATCCGGGTACTTTTCTAGGAATTTTTCGAAAATCATGTGCTGTACAATGAGCCAAACCTAATTAAGCACTTTTCTTCTAGGAATTCAGTATGCCACGTCCATATTATGTTATTTAGTAATGCATTGCTAATAATTTTTAAATGTACATTTCAGAAATGTAATTATGAAAAGGCTTAATTTTAAAATAAACAGCTTACAACTTAATAGGAAAATTTTTTTTCGACAATTGTCATTCTTGGTCTTTTTTCCCTTTTAAAAAGAGCTTTCATTGGATACCAAAAAAATTAAAATCCGTTGTACGGTTCGGGAGATAATAAAGTTTGTAGCTTTTGCTGTGGCGGTCATTTTGATGACGTCATAACTACTATCCAGGGAGGAATTTCCGGTGGCTCCATCTCTTAAAATGTAACCCTTACCTACCCAATGCTCACAGCAAATTCATTTCAAAAGGTGTTCTGACATGACTTCCGGGCCACTAGTAGCTAGCTATAGCTAGTTAGCTAGCCAACACATTATCAACGATCTTTGGTAGCAATTTTTTCATAGAAAGAGTCGTCCGACGAACCAAAACCGTTGCCCTACATTATAGGGACGTAATGCCTGATTTTAACAGATTTGCAGCCGTTTTTGTCGCATGCAATTATTTTATCCAGCCACGCGTTGTAGTCCATAAAACATTTGCTTCAGATAACAACAACACCTGCATTGCTTAACGCTTGCCGCCTTCATGCAATAACAACAATACAACAACAATGAAACAACTTTGTGGCAGCACGCTAGCGCGTGTCTTGATAGCGTGGTTGGTTGGTTTAATAAGGAGCTGATACCTCGAGAGGCCATCAGCCTCATTAAAGTGGCACTATCACCGATTGAAAGTAGGCAGAATCTGTCAACATCTAGCGCTATTTAGTACAATCTAGCACTTGCTTGTATCAAGAGAAGGAATACACAATATCATTTCTTTTTACGAAACAAAGAAGCCGCGAGCCTTCTTATTTATTGTGTGAAAAATTTGGTATATCCTCGTGCACCTGGGAGCAAACTCTACAGGTTAACAATATCACTGCCGCTAGATGGTCCCACGGTATTTGCGAACGGTTTTCAATCGGTGATAGTGCCACTTTAAAGGGAAACAAACAACACAAAATGGGAAATAAAAAACAAGGAACAGGAACAACAACAAATATTGAGTTTTACAAACAAGCAAACTAGCAAAGAATGTTACAGTTTTGAGGATCAACAATCCAGATTCACTAGAAACATGGAACCGCATTATCAATCAACGAACAGTTGTTTCCTATACTTTGTTCCACATTATGTTTTCAGAAAACTGACTGTATGACGCCGTGTTTTCTTCCACTACGACTGCAAAAAATCCGTAAACATCCCATTCGTTAACTCTAACAGTAACTTTGTTGAGTCTACAAGTGTGATATCCACATGTTTTTGCACTATTAGCACAAGGAAACGAGTCGTCATCCAGTCAGTTTTCTGAAAACATAATGTGGAACAAACTATAGTTGAGTAAAAAGAGTGACTTGGAATGGAAGGGTGGGGGATGAGAGGAAGGGGGGGGGGATGAGGGAGGATCAACAATGTTGGTGCAACAGCCCCCCCCCCTCCAATCGCGGGAAAAATACCGTTCCCTACCCAAATATAACCTCACGCTCTGCTCCTGCATGTGAATATGTAATGGTGGCTGCCCCAGTTAATCGCTTCATAAATAAGTTAAATTTGGTTTGCTAGGTTGGTTAGGTTATTTAGTTGTTTTTGATGTGGGTAAATTGTAATAGCGAATTGGTGGTATCTGCCTAGGAACGACCTTTTACTTACAGATCGGAAGTTTGCTCCTTCAGTATTCGGATACTTTTCCCCCCAGAACTTTCCCCATAGACATTTCCCCCTCTAAGGATAGCAGACAAATTCCCCGCTATCCTCGGCCATCCGCTCCCTCCCGGATATTATCAAACCTTATACTTTTGCCTCAGGCACTTTCCACAATTAAAACAAATGTTGTGACGCTCGCTTCTTTTTCAATGTCTTGTGACAAGGTCATCTGGGTGAGAAGCTGTGGGTTTTGTTTCCCGGTTCCAGGCTAGTTGATTCAACATCGTCAGAGATACGCTAAAAGGCCTCAACTTCTGGCGTGTGCATGAGCTGGCGTTGAGACTGGAGGCAAAACACGCGATTTCTACCCCAGTCGGCCTTGGCGTGAAGAACCCATCTGCTTTACCGCTACAGGCTCGTCGGGAACGCGTGCCTGGACCGATCGTAGCACGAGTGGCATTTTTTTCCTCACCTATCTATTGGGTTAAAGATACATTCCTCTCAACGATATTTTTCTCGATCCTCCGCATCAAGTACGCCCCCAAAGTTCTATTTACTTCCCGTTAGTCAATCCCTTGCCTAGGAGATATTCTGTTAAATATTGGGAACTGATTTAATAGCATCCTGCTATTAAATGATCCTTTGCGTGCTTACAATAACCACGACCTTTCATCTGTGTGTGTGCATGTACTAATGTTTAATCGTTTGCTAATAATTATCATGAGATCAAAAATCTAAAAGACTAATGCGGTAAAAATTAAAATTATTTATGCCAATAGATCGCCGACGAAAAATTATAATTTACTAGCCTAAAACATTCTAAAGTGTGATGTTAATATACGAAAATCTTTCCGGTTCCGCAGCTACTATCTCAGTTTGCTGTTTATTACTACGCCGAATCTCGCGAAATGGTACATGCTCGGATGGAGATCTGCGTGTGGTTGTGATAGGACAAGAAGGAATGTACCTTTAAACCTTGTGATCTGTAGTGATTACAAATATAAATATTTTTCAGCAGTAGAAGAGAAAAATTCAGGTTTATATGGTCGCCTGAAGCAGCTAATTCCTGGTGATAATGATGCTGCTGATGCTGGCTGATGCACCTGTTGCTGTTGGCTGTCGGTCGAGGGCGTTTGTTACAGCCCCCCCCCCCCCCCCCCCCCCCCCCCCCCCAAAATTCGTTAACAGGGTGGAAGAAGATAGAGAGAAGGTGGATCGACTGCTTGCTCGCGTGTGGTAGGAAAGTGAAGCGATAAAGATACGTTTCACCGCTTGGCCGCTAGATAGAGTTACGGTCGAGAGGGGCTTAATTCGAATGCTACAAGCCGGGCGCGTGCTGTTTTCAGGAGCCTTTACCTTTTTTTTT
>JAHWFP010232446.1:45020-67649 GCA_023313725.1 Lithobius niger | reverse complement strand
TACCCAATGTACCAGCAATTAAAATTCATTGAACCCCTACCGGCTTATAGAAATTTGCATATTAATTATAATAGGCCATTGGGGGCCCAGCCCCCCCCCCAAACGTGTGCAATCGTTATAAAAACTAATGTACCATGAAGTACTTTCAGTGTACCCAATGTATCAGCAATTAAAATTCATTGAACCCCTACCGGCTTAGAGAAATTTGTATATTAATTATAATGGGCCATGGGGGGGGGGGCCAAACGTGTGCAATCGTTACAAAAACTAATGTACCATGAAGTATTTACAATGTACCCAATGCACCAGCAATTAAAATTGATTGAACCCCTACCGGCTTAGAGAAATTTGTGTATTAATTATAATGGCATATTAATTATATTATTTGCTGCTTTCCTGGAATGTGTAAAGCCAAAGCCACAAGATCCTAAAAAGACCTTGAGTATGGACGGCTATGACAAATTGTTCATAACTGCATAGTTTATGATGTTACCTTGATAAGCTATACTGGTGCTAGTTCACACCTCGGAAACATGAGCTTAATTATGGTTAAATTTAAAGCAGTTGATGAGAGTTGATTATACAGGATAGAGTTAGCAGAGAACAAAATTTCGCTGATAAACAATACCGTCGTCATTTAAATTATAGGAAATAGGGAAATAGTCTAATTGCGAGTGGTACTCCAGTGTCACGACGGGGATCATTATAAAATATGTTTCTATGTGCCATAAAAACATCGATTACCTATTATTTTGCATTCTCTCTCTCCTTGTGTTGTGCGCTGTAGAAATTGAAGTTTTATGGTCGTCAGGAGCTGGTACCCACCGAACATGCGTGGCCTGCAGAAGAAGGCAGAAGAAGGCCCATTCTTCATCTTTCTTTCTCTAGCCTTTGACACGGCCATTTACTCCTGAGCGTAAAGAAAATTGTTCTTCTTCGGTTTACCGGTTCTAGAAAAAATCGCCCCCAGGAAAAAACGCCCCCAGGAAATTAATGTCCTTAAGTAAATGGTTTTTGGTTCACATCTCCAGGTTCACCCCATTTCGTGACTATACTTCCTTAAGTAGTAAGGTTCAAAATTGAGCTGGTTCATGTATACAAGCATTAGTTTGCTTCAGATGACTTAAGGCTCCAAAAATTTTTTTAAAAAGGTTGAAATTGTGAGCAATTCCACGTCCTGAATAGAGATTCCGCTAGCGAATTAGTACGTTTACGACACTCTGTCCGTTTGCATTTGATTTACTTTAAAGATATACCGGTTTTCTTAAAACCTGTACCCAGGGACATTACAATTGTGACCAATTTCACGTCCCCTGTAGGGATTCCTCTATCGAATTTGTACCTTTATGACACTCGCTCCGTTTGTATTTGATTTACTCAAAAGATATCTAAACCACCCTAAACCAAAACCGGTATAAGAGCAGCCGCCAAGATTCCAAAAAGGGTCGGCCTTTCAAAGTAGTGATATCATTTAATCAGGGAAAGTCCGCCAATGTTAATCCTATTAGTCAAGTTAATCGCATCTACTAATAGTTCGAAAGTTAAATGAAAACTAGAAGATTGCTACTAGCGGTAGCAATCTTCAAGTTTTCATTTAACTTTCGAACTATTAGTAGATGCGATTAACTTGGCTAATAGGATTAACCTTGGCGGCCTTTTCCTGGTTGAATGATATCACTACTTTGAAAGGCCGACCCTTTTTGGAAACTTGGCGGCTGGTCTTATATCAGTTTTGGTTTTGGGTAGATATCACAACTTTCATAGGCCTGTGAACATAAAAAATTCCACTGTCTAATAGTCACCGCTACCTTTTTTGTCTGGAGTGTTTATAAATTTTCTAATTCATAATTTTTACGTTTGACATTGCCCAATTAGCCGTTACACCAGCCAAATGGACGTGGTTTGGTTTATTGTATGCCCATGTTTCACATGCTTAAGTCTATTTAACCCGATTTTTCAGCGCTCTGGCTAACAAACGCTGATTTTCGTTCGCTTCGCTCACTCAATAGCGCATCCCCTCTTTACTTGGCCCTCCTGAGGTTAACGTTAATCATTCAATCATGAACACATACTACAAACTCACGGAATAGTAAATGTACATACTGTTCTAATATTCTGGTTGCAGACGAAGATTACTAAAACTAAACAACTCACCAGCTGTTTAAAATTACTCGCCACTTACACTAGACTGCAAGAACAGTAAGTCTACATAAAATAAAATGTCTGCGTTATGTTATTGAGGACACTTTTTCTCCATAAAGAACACGTTCCCACCTATGCTGACGATGTGAATTTGTTTCCTAATCTTCTTTCCAGCAAAATTGTCCCTTTTATCGTGGTGGGGCAGATAATTCAGTTTGGATTCGTGTACCGTAAAAAAACAAGATCAAACCTTTGCAATAAAAGATAAATATTCTGTCTCTTAGTGAACCACCTATTTGCAAAACAGTGCATTCTGACAATTAAGTACTGAAACGATTACGTGTAACACTTAAACATGTTATAGTCTACTGTTGGATGACAACACAAACAATGGTTGCAACAATAATTGTGCACTTACGAGCCACTTCAGGGCCACGTGCTTCTAGCTGCAACCCCTATTTTAGAAAAAGGCACTTCCCCATAATTATGACGCTTTGCCTATCTGCCGAAGTTTAGATCTGGCAACTTTCCTTAATGAGCTGCAGAGGTGTCTTTATACCCTATGAGAATTAACATTGGAGCCTGGTGATTAGCTAGTTACTAGTTACTAGTAACACTCAGCGTTATTAAGGGCACATTTTCTCCATAAAGAAAACGTTCCCACATTTTCGTGTTGAGGTTTATTTTGTTACTGGACCCAAGACACCTTATTCAAACGATTTGCAAAGATTTCTACCGTATGGGGAATTTACACCAGTATGCTGAAATCAAGTATAAGTTGGTTTCAGTTAAAAGACACAGTCTGCTAGTGAGCCGCCATCTGAAAATAATTACACTCTAACAATTCCGCTCTAACAATTAAGCACCAACAACAATAAAACGTCTACTTGGCGGCGACACACTAGCATGTGTCTAGATACTTATTTGCCTTAGAGAAGGAATGGAATGTGTTTATTGGGGCTGTGTCCCAGAGTCATGCGCCCGCTCTAAACCTAGATACAAAACACAGAGAACAAGATGTGCCAAAACTCACAACGCATACAAGAGAACAAAAACACTGCTTGCCGATATGCCACTCTTCACACTCTGTCTGTCAGCTAACCAGTACGGAGCTACACTACATAACAGCATAGTGAGGTCACACTACCAGACCTGAAACAGTGCGAAGAAGGGAGGAGACGACAAGAAGAAGTCCCCGTTTTAAACTTCTAAACCAGATGCACGCACAAAACGTACCACTGCTGACAACTTACGCAGAGACGCACGTCCTCCTGAAAGAGACAGGAGGCTAGAAACTGTAGGGTTGACATTCAAATGGGACCTCATGGCCGACCACTGTTGCCGGAAGACAGGACACAAAAACGGGAAATGTTCCGGGGTAAACTCGACTAGACAGGTTTGACAAAGAGGAGAAGTGACCCACCCCAGTCGAAACCGGTACGCCTGCAGAAGAGAGTGCCCCGTACGTAAGCGCGAAAGAATCTTAGCCGCAGACATAGACATGGTATTTACAACCGATGCGCGGCTGCACACCGGGTGGAAGAAGAAGGAGTATAAGCCGCTAACAATGTAGAAGCCAAACAATACTTACAATACTTATTTCTGTTACGAGAATAAAATGACGACGCCGCTAACAAAGTAGAAGCCTAACAATTAGGAAATCAAAAGCTTCAATAATGCTGGCTGTAAGAGCCGAATTGAGTAATTTCAAAGTTGGTTGTGTAACAAATCACTGCCTGCGCGATCGTTGTTCCGGGCTTAACCCGTTGGTATCAACACGGCAAAACAGGCAACGCAGCTTCACTGAGAAGTAGTGTTGTTTACTTTTTTTTTTAAAAGGGCAAAAAACCCCGGGCCCCCGGGGGGGGGGGGGGTGGACAAATCACCCAATGAGGATGTTCCGGGGCCAACGAGTTCCGGGGAACGGGGGGTCGTCGGGGGGCTTTTATGCCATGCTGCCCAGTATAGTATATTGCTGGCGCATGCTCAGATGATCTGCATGGGTATCAAGACGGAGAAACAGTCAATTAGCCACAAAATACCGCTGATGCCCAGGGGAGGAGCGCAAACCACACACAGTGGGAGTGGAGGGGTTGTGGGGAAACAAGGGACCGTTTTCAAGTCATGCATAGTATTTCGCTCGCACATGCGCAGACGATCTGCGCGGGTACAGCTAGTATTACTGGTTTACTTACAAACTGATATGACTTAGCGAAATTAAATTTGTGCGTGATTCCACGGAGATAGCCTAGAATAGGGAGATCTCAAGAATTGGAGACGATGTTCTGGAACCGTAGACTTTTTGAAGGAGAAAGAAGGCTAGTCTAAGAAAAAGAAGTAGCTAAGTACGTGAATTATAAACGGGGAGAGTTTAGTAAATACGCAAAAATATTATTTAAATAAACTTCTTGGAGCTGTAAGTCATTTGAAGCAAACGAATGCTCGTACAGATGAATCAGCTCAATTGTGAATTTCACTGGATGTTTTCGACGGTGAAACAAGTTTAGTTTGAGGGAAAAAGGTAGCTAAAAAAGAATTGTAAATGGAGGGTAAATACGCAAAGATACTTTTTTAAAATAAATTTCTTGGAGCATTAAGTTATCTGAAGCAAACTAATGCTCGTATAGATGAGCTGTCCTAAATCTGAGGCTCAGCTACGATGACCTCCATTGGGGCATTTTAGCCTGTTTGGGGGCGTTTTTCCTAGGGGCGTGTTTTCCTGGGGGCGTTTTTTCCTGGGGGCGTTTTTTCAGGGAGCGTTTTGTTGGGGGCGTTTTTCCGGGGGCATTTTATTGGGGGCGTTTTTTCCGGATACCGGTTTACCGTCGGTTCCCCGAGCAAAAGGCACACTTCGGGATCCCCTGCCCCACGCAGGGTTCTCTTCATCTCCTCCGATCTTTATTTCGGACGAATCTCCCCTTACGAACTTCATGATTGCAATTGCTGCCTCAGCATGGTCTCTTCACGCAACTTCACGATCTCTGACCATGCCCGCCTCTGGACCGTATTCCTCCGAGTTACCGGATGCCCTCTTCTACTTTGCCTGTCAAATGTCCACAGGCAGACCCTACTCAAGACCTTCGATCCCTCCAAGTGGACCTCCTCCAAGCTAAAGAACGTTACAACCGTCTGAAGCTTCAAGTCAAGACCCAGCGTGCTAGACGGAAGCGCTCGGTGCCTCATACGGATGAACCCATTGACTTGTCACCTCAATCATCACGACGTTTGACCTCTTCCCGGTCGCTGCCGCCGGGCTCAGATTCCCAACCTCTTTTCAAGGAACAAGTACACGCACTCATGGACTTCGCCTTGCGATCCTTCTCTCGCAGATGTATGGCATCCCCTACCACCGCACCACCACATCCTTTTACGAATGAATGGGTGCAATCCACGACTAAAAAGGTTCGCCTCTCATCTCCCAGTGCTGTGGGTGCCCCTGGACCAACAGATCCTTCATATCAGTCACCGTCTTCTCATCAACATGTCTCTTCGGCAGAATATGATACCTCCAATTCGGACCGTGGCAATCATTCTCAGCATCCTATTGACTTATCAGATTCTCCTTGCTACTATGGCCCACCAGACCATCCGGTCGACCTCAATCCTTTAGAGATTCCGTTAACTGATCTGCTCAAAGCAGTCAAAGTCATCAAAAACATCATGTTTTCTCTACAAAACTTCACCAGAAGACACCTTGCCTTGTAAGAACCACGGTCCTTGACTGGCTTCGGCTTCGGACTCCGCAATCAGCTTCCCCGTCAGAACCCCGTTCTTGGACAGTCAACAATATTGTTAACCACTCTTCTTCGAACTGGGGCCTCATCCCAGGCAACGGTACCCCGTCGGAATTAGACAAAGAGCCCTTCTTTCCCCGGGCTGGATGTGAATCCTTCTTCTTCCGCTCTTCAGGTAACGGTGCCGCCAACCCACGACATTTTAACACCTACCCCAATCGGAGTTCCTTGCAGCGGATGTTCGCATGGACTTCGTTCGGCACTTCATTGTACCTCCCTCGTTGAGCTCCATTTTCTATTGCGGTCCTGCGTGACAGTGACTGGCTTCAACGTCTCAGCTTGCGTGCAGCATCTCAACACACCCACCAACACTTTGTGTGAACGACTCTCCACGGCCCCTTCTCCTGAGGAAACCAAGCAGCTAATCTTCCTAGTCAACCGGTTCTTCCACAAAGCCTGTTTCGCTACCTTTCACTTCATGAACTGGTTTACATGAGCACTCTTCAACTCCACTCTCCTGCTATAAGACATCGCCCTTGATTCTACCCGGCATGTCCTCAGGAATCAACCCAATCCACGAAACGGATGCCCTTTTCCGTGGACTCATTCCAAAGCTTGCACCTCATCTAGACATTACTTGCAAGCTGAAGCCTTAGAAATCTAAAGCACTACGACGACAGCTATCAACGAGTCCTCTGCCCCCTTCTGACTCTAAAGACGATTGGTGCACAATTTCCCGTTCGGACACCCACCCAAACCCTGTCGTCCTCAGTCGCCCTTCAGAACAAGGCTCAGGGACGATGACGAGGTAGCACGACCCATAACCCCTGCAACCACCAATGTCCCAGGTCTCGTCAACGCCCCAGGTTCCCCCGTTAACAATTACCACTTGCCAATGCCGTTGGGCGGCCGCCTCCATTGCTTCCATCCGGCTTGACACGAGATTACTACCGACCCCGGCAGTTCTCTCCATTGTGACTCACAGATTCCTACCATCCTTCCTCCGTTACGGAGTCCTTCTTGAACAGAAGCAGTCCCCGCAAACGCCCTTCTCACGGAGGAAATGTCTTCCCTACCGACCAAAGACTCCATACAATTCGCCTCTGAACCGGACCAACCTGAGTTTTACAGCCAGATCTTCCTTTGCCCCAAGAAGACGGGCGACCTTTGTTCCATTTTCAATCTTCGACCACTAAATCAATTCATAAACAATCCTCACCTCCAAATGTCGACTGTAGACTCCGTCCACCATTCACTTCAAGAAGATTGGTCAATCGCCGTAGATCTCGCGGACCACCTCATCTGCACATTCCTCTCCACGTTTCGGTTAGACACCTCTTTCGTTTTCTCTATGACGGCGTTATTTACGAGTTCACCTGCCTCCCATTCGGCCTATATACGGCCCCTTGAATCTTCACATTCGTTCTAAAAACCGTGCTCGCATGGCTACATCAGCACGGCATCCGCCCCGACGCCTATCTTGACGACTGGATTTTCCCTTATCCTTGTAACCAGGGATTCCACTCTGCACAAGCTTCCTTCAGAGCCAAAACCCAGAAGCCCGGAGACCGGACCAACCCTATTTGTATTTCGGCCCTAGCCCCGGTCAGGGGCGACGAACCAGAACAATCTCCCTGCCCTGTCCCAGCCATCCGCTATTATTTGAAGAAATCCGAGCCACTCCAACGTGGCCGCCTCCAACTCTTCATCCCCTTCATTGCCGGAACCGTGTAGCTGCATTTTGTTCACGACCAAGGCGAAAAGACTGGATCCTCTTCCCTGTTTCCAGTATCATCGACTGTGCAACGGGGTGTCTAAACGGTGCAAAGTTTGTGTCACCATCTCCCCCACCGTGCGGCCAGAAATCTGGAAGAGGCAGCTCCTTTCATGCCAGCAGTGTGCCCGTTCTGAACGCCAAAAGGCACTCGCCATACAGCTGGCAAAGTCTGTAACAGGACCCCCGAGTGTTCCACCTGCTCCTACCATTGTTGTTCCCAACCTGAAGTGGCCAGCCTCCTCAGCAGGGCCTCCATCTTGTTCTCTGCCGAAGATAAAGAAATGGACTGTTACCACTCACCCCGACGATCCTCTTGCCGTTCTCAGCAAGTCTGGGAATCAACCCACGGAAACACCCAAGCCGGCTAAACTCCGCATCAAAATGGCTTGGGTCCCGCTGGCGCCACCAAAGCGCAGTAGTTCGAATCTTACAAAGCTGTTCAAAAAACCTAGCACTCCTTTTTCCGTCTAGATCCGCCACCCAAGGCAGTCACTCCACCCACTGCCACTCCGCCTGCCATAGCGCAAGACCCGCCTGTGTTAACAATCACAAATGCACCACCTTTCGATGCTCCCTCATTTCTTTCCCCACCGCACAGCCACATCTCTCCAGTGGACACTCCGAGCATTGCGAGCTGCCTTAACTCGTTGTCTGAGTTTATCTGTCCGCGATTTGGAATAGGTAGACCATAACATCAAATTCGTCCTCTCCATTGCGGAGAGTTTTGCGACGAAACTAACATAGCTACGTGCTACTGCATCAACCGTACCATCACTACAACAAGCCCCACAAGCCGCCTCGTCGGCTGCGGCAGTCCATGAACAGAACTTTCTTTTGAAATCCGTCCATTAAGCGTCTCCAAGTGGCGTGGGGAAGAAGCACTGGTAAGGCCTGCGAAAGGCCTAGTGAGAGGTAGATGAGTTGTGCTGGATAGTGAATGGTCTGGAGGAGAAGTAGTAACCTGGGAGGCGGATCGGGCCAGTCCCTCCATCAAACGGTCTGCAACGAGTTGGAACAATTAGGCAGTAAACATCATTCTTTACACGCAAATTATGCGCTCTTGAAGATGAACAGGATATGGTATTCTCCAATCGCCTCCTCCCCTCCTTGGAGGTTCTCTTATTGTGCCAGGTCGCGCACCAGGTGCCTTCACAACGCCCCAAATTCGGTAACCATTCTTTCCCCGTCCAATCCGCCTCGGGGTTGCGAGCAGACCCCGTGTCCGCAACTCACCGATCTACACCTGGACACTCCTGCACCATTACCATCACTGTATGATGACACCTCGGTCACCGCGCGATGCTCTTCACTCCGGACAGCGTTCCTCCAACCCCTCCCCCCCCCCCAGAACAGTAAGATGTCCTTGGTCACAGGCTGCCAATTCTGCAAATTTCACGGGCCTCTCATCATACTCTGTCTGGCAGTACGATGATGTTCCAGGCTTTGTTCCATTTTCCACGGCATCCATCCCCACTCCACTGTACTGTACCTTCCAGAGAACCACCCTGTTCTCCTTGCAGAAACAAAGCACGAGGAGTGGCGCTAGGCTTCCGGATCCTTCCACAATAACTTTATAACGTATCTCGATCCTCAACCCTCTCTTGTGTGGGTCGGCGAGAGACCTGTTGCAGTGTTTTCCACACCTCCCTGGGGAACCCAGAAACGTGCTTTCGTGCCACACCTCAATAGACTTAACTTACGATCTGCCACTACTCTTTCTCGTTTGGCCGTTTTTTATAACTCTAACCCTACTAAAACGCTGGGGCTATCCCATCAGGAATTTGTGCTTCATTACACTCCGCATTCTGTTTAAGTGTAACTAGACTCCGTTCTGGGAAAGGAAACGGACTGCACCGGACTTACCTGGCATCTTCCTACAAACGTTTCCTCGGCCAAGTCACTTCAAACCTATTTCACGTAACAACGACCTCAACTATCTGTCCTCCTCACTGCTCCCAGTCCGCCGGAGTTTCCGTTAACAAGGTAAGACGGTCTTGCTTTGCATGCATGCTCACATACCTTGTCCCCCTCAGGTGTAAGACACTTCACTTGCATCCTCCGACTCCTCGATTTACAAAAAAAAAGCAAACAAAGAGGGCATAGGAATGATTTGAAAGATAATTTTGATAGACTATACCACAATGCTAAACTTAAAAATTTGCTCCAGGTTTGCTTCCCTTGTACACGAGGATTGCTTTCCTCACAGCACCGGGTACAGCATCTGCCACCATCTGGCGCTCTGATCCCGGTTTAGGAATGGGATGTTGGTTGGGGTAAAGGAGTTGTCTTCACCGAGACTAGTTCCTTGGGGTGCTGACTCGTTAAGCGGGTGGCTTGAACCTAGCCCTCCTCCTAGGTGACAAAATCTGCTATAACACAGGTAATGTAAATTTCGTCGGC
The DNA here is from genome assembly GCA_023313725.1 of Lithobius niger. NCBI lineage: Eukaryota > Metazoa > Arthropoda > Chilopoda > Lithobiomorpha > Lithobiidae > Lithobius > Lithobius niger. The sequence goes on along the minus strand of JAHWFP010232446.1, from coordinate 57,596 downwards.
AATAAAAAGACTAAAATACCAGGGCCTACCCCTGGTTAATTTTAGTTTTTGTTGCCTATACGAAAATATACATTACCTACAGCCCGCCCAGCCTCCCCTGTATGAGCTAGGTTCAGAGGTTGGCGAAAGATGGTTGCTGGTCTGCTGCGCAGGCCTTATAAAGGCTCGCCACTTCTGGACATGCACAGTATAACGAGCTCAGCAGGGAAAACAACTATCTAGTGAAATTAATGCTCAAAAGGGGAACTGCAATAAAACAGGTCATGAATATATCCGTATAGGCAACAAAAACTAAAATTAACCAGGTGCAGGTTCAAGTATTTTAGTCTTTTTAAACAATGACTTTTGAAATTCGATTGTTGTAAGTGGAGGATAAGTTACTTAACCTACACTTTTAAACAATGACTTTTGTTATTTTCTAAAGACGGCAGTTTTTAAGTACAGAATTAGAAAACAAAAACGAACTCGTTTTATGTTTAAGGCAGGTTTGACCTACCATATGTCAATAAAATAGGTAAGTAACTCAAATAAGCCTTCCATTCATTCGTAGTGTTGCTATAGTGTTTAGTCCACGTGAAACCTTACTACAATTTTTAACAATGACTTTTTGGTTTTTAACGGGCTATCAGACATTTTTTTTTTACGACGAAAGTATTTAATTTTAAAATTAATAAAAATTTAACTTACTAAGCCATCTCTTTGCTGTAGTGTTTAGTCCATGAGAAACCTTACTGCTGCATTCAGCCATTGCAAAATATTTTTTAACCCTCGTGTGAGACAAAATAGCAAAAGTTTTAATGCAAAACAAAGACGCAAAAAACACATAAATAAGGCATGACACTACAAAGAAGTCCATACAACCCCCAAGGCCCATTATAATTAATATGCAATTTCTCTAAGCCGGTAGGGGTTCAATGAATTTTAATTGCTGGTACATTGGGTACATTGAAAGTACTTCATGGTACATTAGTTTTTGAAACGATTGCAACGTTTGGGGGTGGGGGGTAGTCCCCCAAGGCCCATTATAATTAATATGCAAATTTCTCTAAGCCGGTAGGGGTTCAATGAATATTATTTGCTGGTACATTGGGTACATTGAAAGTACTTCATGGTACATTAGTTTTTGTTACGATTGCACTAGTTTGGGGAGCTGGCCCCCATGGCCCATTATAATTAATATGCAAATTTCTCTAAGCTGGCAGGGGTTCAATGAATTTTAATTGTTGGTACATTGGGTACATTGAAAGTACTTCATGGTACATTAGTTTTTGTAACGATTGCATACATTTGGGGGGCTAGTCCCCCAAGGCCCACTATAATTAATATGCAAATTTCTCTAAGCCAGTAGGGCTTCAATGAATTTTAATTGCTGGTACATTGGGTACATTGAAAGTACTTCATGGTACATTAGTTTTTGTAACGATTGCACAATTTTGGGTGGCTACCACCAAGTTAGCCCCCCCAGAATTGAAATCCATATTTTAAATAAACTAGGTGGGTTCAATAAATTTTAATGACTGGTACATTGGGGTTCATTGAAAGAGTTTCAATGTACCGTAGTGTTTTTGTTTGGTACATTAATTTGGGGGGCCAACTTTACACACGCCAATCGCGTGCCTACTGCAACCAAAGATGCTGTTGCTCTTGAAGCTGTCCTCTACCTCATATTTAGCAGATGCACCACAGGTTATGGAAGCAAGTGTGGGTGCAAGAAAATAAGCCTGATTTGCACTGCTATCTGCCACAACTAACACGGTGACTGTTTGAATAGCCTGACACCAACTATTGAGGACGATAACCTTCAGGAGGAGGAGGTTGACTTCGATTCGATTTGATGTTATTGTATATGTATGTGATGTTACTATTCGATGTTACATGTAGTAACCTGATATAGTAAATAAATATGTGTAGTGGTATAAGGGTTTGATGTTATATGATTAGTATAGTAATTTAAATGAGATTAGGGTACGTTCACCTCATCTATGTACACCTTTGGACATAAAAATTGATCGTACTGTATCGAGGTTCAAGTAGCCTGACAACAATGGAAACTTTCTTATTGTTGTAAATAAGAACATACTTTACTGAATGCGGAAGGAATTCTCCATTGTTGATGCCAAAAAGTGGGATTGTTGAATGGCATTGTTTGAAGCCCCAGTATAACGAAAACGATCATTTTTATGCCCAAAGGTGTACATCGCGTATAGCAAATCTGTCATTTCTGAAATTTCTCAATTTTCTAACGCGAATATCTCGTAAACTACTAGTGCTAGAGAAAAGAAATTGATAGAATTAAGTTTGTGGTAAATTTTGTCCTCTTTAACTTTTGTAGGGAACATTTTTTTTGGTAGGACTCGCAGATTCCGAGATATGAACGGAAAACTAATAAAAAAAATTACTTATTTTGGGGTATTTTATGGTCTAGCAAAGCCTGCTCACCTTCAAATCGCCAGGACTTTTGATGTAGTCATTACTAGTCCTCCAGAACAGCCTTACAAAGTTTCAAGACTTTGTGTTTTTATTCCATCATTTGCCAAAGTAGAGCCTTCGTTGATAGAACTAATGTTGATTACGGGTTAACTAGTTCTCAAAAACTAACAAGAATTTCATAAAGAAATAAACTGCTTATGCAAAAAATCGTAACATTATTATTTTCATAGACGAAAGACAAAGCTCTCTATTGGGTGTTTCCGATAGGCGGGTTGTTATTATCAGTTTCGTGTGGTTTTGTGTGGTTTTGTTGTTATTGTCAGTTAGGTTAGGTAAGTTTGGGGTTTTGCATTTCATACTGGGGCAGTTAATTGGTTAGGTTACGTTAATGATGATTTAACGAGTTTCCGCAATTTCGGATCAATTTGTAGTGCCTTCCGTGAAAATTAAAGGTAGGTTTTTTTCCGCATTTTTTTCGAATTTCGGGCCATGTGCATAAAGGGAACATGGGAAGAAAACGTGCTCTCGTCCGATTTTTTTAATGGACTAAGAATTACCTGCTGAGTAATGCTTTCCTCTTCCATTTTTGGGGTAAACGCACCATTTGGCCGTGGTGAGGGTCCAAAGTTAGCACCGCGCCGCGCCAGAAAGCATGAAACTGGGCGAAAGTCCAGCAAGCAAAACGCCAAACCCCAACCAGTTCATTACCTCAAGTGAAATGCCGAAGCCGGTTCCTAACCTAACCGACAATAACAACAAAACCACACGAAACTGACAATAACAACCCACCTATCTGAACTGTTTACGGGAAAAAATATCAGCTGAAAACATGGGAAGAAAACGGCCTCTCGTCCGTCAGCGCAAAGAGTGCGGCTTTCAATAATTTCTGACGGCCTAACGAAGCCTTTACCCCAAAACTTTTATGCAAAAATGTTGTTAAGTTGATCATTTTACGTCATTTTAGCCCAACGAGAGATCAATCGGTGAGGAGCCCTTATTCTTCCCATAAGCAGTGTAAAGTAAAATTGTTCCCTCTATTGTTTATTTTACTATCGAAAGTGATCGTGGAATGAATTTATAATACTGCCTTTATTCCGTTAGCTACGCACCTAGTATGCACTATCCCGTTGTCTCAAACGTTTGTCGAATTGATTATACTGTAACAAATTGTTACACTAAATAGTCAATTATACAATAATTACCTGATCAACAGAGCCACATGACTACACGAATTGCCAATACGCATAGAATTCTAGGATGCCTTCCCGGCGAACCGTAAAGTAGCCGCCATTGTTTTTTCCCAGTGGTTTGCCAATAGCCCAATAATAGATAGAATTCCGTTTTCCGTGCTTGTTGTCAAAACCTGAAATAAGCTGGGCCATTTCCGGTTCAACTTTTTTTTCATACAGAAACATAATTGACGAAAATTTTTAGTCAAGGACCTACAACCCTTCATATGCAAACGATTTAGTCACAAACTATTCAATAACAACGCCTAAATTTTGCTGGCACGTCTTCTGATCGAAATCATGAAAAATCGACTAATATTTCAGTCACTTCTGGCCATACGCTAAAGGTGATAGGCATGACCCGTTCAAATAAACGACTGGAGTGGGACGTAACGTCATTTAACAATAGTTCACGACGCAAGCCCCTTTTTCTTCCCAACTGTATTTCCGTAACTGCTTTATGCATTACATGCATAAGCAGTTAAAAACTTGTTTATTTTTGACGTTGCGTATAATTGTGTTATTTGGAATTGTTTTCTTTACCCATACAACTGATAATTCACAGCATATTTCCTTTGTTGTGTTACTCATTGTGTTCACACACTTAAAGCTTAAAGTGGCGTAAAACAAAAACTAGCATGCATAATGAATGCTTTAGTTTTAAAAAAGTTTTGTATTGCTCTCATTTTAGTGTAGGAAATGCCAAAATGTATGTTGACTAAGCTGATAGCGGCCGAAGAAATAGTCGCCTAAGACGAGCTACCCGAATATAGGCCGAATATTCTCATTAGCCAGTTGAATAACTTAAAATTGAATGGCTGAAAGGATTACCCGTTATCAGATTAAGTCCCTGAAAAGGTATGGGCCCATTCGGAGCAAATTTGCAGGAATTGATAAGGCGTTCATTGACCTTTTATTTGCATCCTTCTTGAAGTTTATGGTTTGTATCATATGATAAAGGAAATTTTTGCGCGTTTTGAATATTTTATCGAGTTTCACTAATCCTTTAATTATAATTTTCCAGTGGTTTATGTCAGCAGTTTATGCATCGTTTGAAGAATTATGTTTTGCTGGCTAATAAACGCTGACTGAACGAGTGAACCCTGTCTGTTTAGTTTTGTACGTTTTGAATATTTATCCGATTTCCAGTAGTCCTTTAATCCACCCAAAACCAAAACTGGTATAAAAACCCGCCAAGTTTCCAAAAACGATCGGCCTTTAAAGGTAATGATATCACTCAACCAGGGAAAGGCCGCCAAGGTCAATTCTATTTGCTAAGTTAATCGTACCGACTAATAGTTCAAAAGTTAAATGAAAACTTGGAAGATTGCTACAGAGTAGCAATCTTCAAGTTTTCATTTAACGTCCAAAGTATTATTTGGTGCGATTAACTTGGCTAATAGGATTGACCTTGGCGGCCTTTCCCTGGTTGAATGATATCAGTACTTTCAGAGGCTGATCATTTTTGGAAACTTGGCGGGTTTCTCTACTAGTGTTGGTTTTGGGTGGATTAAAGGATTACGGGAAATCGGCCTAGGCGGTCTTTCCAGCATCGTTTGAACAATTCTTTGTCGCCGGCTAATATTATGGTCTGGTAAAGTTTCATTGTTTACAAAGATGTTATTATTACCGGCCACTTTGCAACACAGTACTGATGAGTCTCGTGCACCGCTGGTTTAAAGTGACTGTTGGAGTTTAAAGTTATTGTTGGTTACACGGGACATGGGACACGGAATGGGGGGCGGGGGGGGGACTAGGTGTGGGAAAAATCGGTGTAGTATAGTGTTATTTCGGAATAGTGTAAGTTAGGTGAAGTACTTTAGTAATGAGCGAGTGGCATGTAGGCAGTATTGGCTCACTGAACATAACATAGCATAACATGGGAAATGGGACTTCGGGATCAGGGCTTATAGAGTACAGATTAATTCAACAGCAAGATCTATAGGGCAATTAAGTTTGACTCTTTTAGTGGCAGACATCAGTTCATTCAGCTTTCTATTATTCAGTACCATGCTTTAATTTTACAGTAGATACAATTTAAGATTTATTATTCCGTATAAAGATGACCCCCTCCCCCTTACAACTTTTGTTCTTCCTACATATTCCCTGGATATAGCTTATCGTAACCTGTAACAACGTACAGATTTTTGCAACCTAAAACAACAGCGATGGAACAATTGAAATAAGCCGAAGAAAATACAATTTTTGGTTAGCGTTCACGACACTGCGTATTGCGTTTTTACCACGAGAAAGTTTTATACAACGTACTAGCATCGTACCCGGCTTCCCCCGGGATTTGTTTCGGCCGTGGTTGTTTCCCAGTTTTTGGTCGGTGATGCCTGAACGTTGAACACGACAGGCAATTTCGCCTGTTGGTATACTCCCCTTTTCTTTCCATCCTGTACGTGCGCTCTCCCTGCCCTTTTCCTGTATCTTTCCCAAAAATGCCTTGTATGGTTCAGTTAATGCGTTAATAATATGCTTATTGCCCCCACCCCCACCCCACCCCACTCCTCACCACCCTTCCAATCTCTTTTTTCTTCTAAACAGCTGGTTTGGGGCTATGAGACGCACTGCCCCAAACCAGGTCATTTGCTGTTCAGGCCCTCCTGCCCACTCCCAGTTTAACGCTTTGGCTTGTGCACTCCCTGTTTTCGCTGAGTATTGCCTGAACGTACAGTCCACTGGCATTTTTTTTTCTGTAATACTCTCACTTTCCTCCAATTCTCTCCCTCCCATCTTCCCACCCCCTTTTACTCCCATCCTGTGTCTCTCTTCGGTTACGTGTCGTTTCACCAAATCGAAAGGAGATTAACAGCTTTTGCCTTAGGGGCCAATCCCGTTTCGGCAAATCCCGTTTCGCCGAATGACCGTTCACGAAATTTTACTATTCACGTGTGAAAAAATGACTGTCCTTCGTGCATGACGTCATTTATCACTGTTGCTTGAACGTTGACTGAGCTTGTTTGTTGTTTGGGATGTTGTTAAATTAATGGGTAATCATATGCTTGTTGGTCAAAGAGGCAATGCCCCCCAACGGGCAATAGTCGTACAGGGCCTCCTCCCCACTCTCAGAGTATCGCTTTAGCTTGAGCAATCCGTACCGTGTGAAAAATAACTGTCCTTCGTGCATGGCATCATTTAAGACATGCCTTTGTGATGACCGCGCAGAGCAAATTGTTAGTCGAGGCAACAACGTACCAGTTTCAACTTTTAGGCAAAGAATTGACACACTCGTCCGTTTTTACTTTAGGGGCGGTTCCCCTTTCGGGGGTCGTTGCCGTTGCCGCATTTCTGCTATGAGACTTTGGTTTATAATGAAAGATCTTCTTACATTATAAACCAAAGTCTCATAGCAGAAATGAAGCAACCGCAACGACCCCCGGACGGAGAACAATGAAAACGTGCGAGTATGTCAATTCTTTGGCTTGAAGGTGAAACTGGAACGTTGTTGCCCTGAAAAAAAGTTGAAATTGGCACATTGTTGCCTCGACTAACAATTTGCGCTAATAATTATCTTTATAACTAAACACCGTGATAATCTCAAGGGCAAGTATTACATGACGTCATGCACACTTCTTTTTCACACGGTACGCATCGCTTAAGCCACAGCGAAAGACTGGGAGTGAGTGGGGGGAGCTGTTACCATTAAGCATACGATTACGCATTAACTGAACCTAGAAGAGAAAAAGCAAACAAGCAGCCGGGAGCCGGGTACGTGTTGAACTAAGTATAGCAAAGAGGAGAAAGGGAAGGAACCAAGAGGAGAGGGACAGGATGGGATAAAAGGAGGAGGGGAGAGGGGAGGGATAGGGTTGGCGGAAAGGGGGAGTGTTACACAAACAAAAATCGACTGTTGCAGTGAACGATCAGACAGCACCAAGCAAATACTGGGAAACAACCACGGGTCAAACGAATCCCCGGGCAAAGCCGGGTACGATGCTAGTAAATATATATATAAAAAAAAAAGCCGTTTGCCCTGAGTATGCGATAGTATACGTTTAGCGAAGAAAAACTGATACGATGTATGCAATTGTTGATTAACTTTCCTATGTTGTTCAAAAGTTTAAAAAAATTAAAAGAAACATCCATCATAGCCCGTAGCTCCGGGGACACTGCAGTGAACACCAGTGTGTGCCATCACGAAAACATTAATGTATCCCCACGTAGCCGGGAGGGAATCGAACCCGGGTTTTCTGATTACGTAGTATATATCCATGAAGTAAACCCAGTTATCCCGAAATAATCGATCGTCTGCGAGAAACGGAACAGTCCAAAGATCGAGGGGTGGTGAAATCGCACGAGCGCGCCAGCGCGAGTTCGATTTTGCTACCCCGAGATCTTTGGACTGTTCCGTTTCGAGTAGACGATCAATTATTTCGGGAAAACCGGGTCTACTTAACGGATATGTGTTTTAATGCTAAGGTGTAATGTCGAGCCAACATATCTAGTTATTTGAGATTAAAAAAAATTTATTTGAAAAGTTTATTTGTGAATCATGACGTAAATTCCTGAGCTCAAACTTCCGGTTTAAACTTCCTGTCTGCGAAAGTCTCACGTACTCAAGGACATCCCTATATCCAGTCCCAGTCACCGACGTTTGTGTTTAAGGTAAAACCGTATTTTTTCTACTTTATTAGTTTAAATAAGATATAGCGTATAAAATGGTCTAGGCCTATTCGCTTGAGTCTCGTAGGTTTTTAGGTGTGTTTAGAAAGTGTCAGTAGGCTAGTTTTCGTACCATCGGAGTGAAAGGGAAGGTTGCCGGGTCCGGCTTGGACCATTCATTCATGGTTGGGGTGGGGAGGGGCTAGCATCGTACGCGAGGTTTTTTTTTTGCCGTGTTAGTGCGGAAAATGTCGCCAGGTTACAAATGTGCTGTTCGCTTGAGTATCGTATGTTTTTAGGTGTATTTAGGTGTGTTTACAAGTGTCGGTATAGCCTAGTTTTAGTACTGTCGGAGAAAAAGGTTGCCGGATTGGGCGATTCCTCCATGGGTGGGGTCCTAGCATAGTAGCCTATGCGAGGTTTTTTTTTCGTGTTGGTACGATAAATGTCGCAGGTTGCAAATGTACTTATTTATGTTGGTGGCAATGGGGTGTGCTGGTTGAATTTGTGTTGTGTACGGTAGTTTTGCAAAGTATGTCACATGGTTGTGCAGTGGTTGTGTAGAGCGCGGAAAAAGTGTTAGATTATCAAAAAAGTGTGGGTTATCAAAATTAACCCACGGTCACGTGTGTGGGTTTTCAGATTAACCGTATATAACGGCTACACTTTTAGCATTGGGATGTGTTGGCGTGACGTCACCACCGTGCATTAATGTCTATTATACATTAGAGTTCTAAGCTCGATTCCCAACCACATGATGACAAGTGAGTTTTTCTTCCCCTACAGCTCTGGCAGCACACTGGTTTCCCCGGCTACTACACGTGTTGGTTTATTTGTGTTCTTACTTGAAGAGAAATGAAACTGCAGTAAGAACGGTGTCAAAATTTAAATGGTTTAACGTGGATAAACATTACAGTAACGTTATGAATTCAAACCTGACAAAGGAGTTACAGTTAATTCCTGTTTGACCCCGGTTTAAACCTTAAACATTGCTAATGACATTGTATTAGTTTTCTAATTAACAAGAGCTATACTCGGTTTGACCTAAGTTATCCATGGTAAAATATTTGATGATCTACACTGTTTTTTAACATTTTAGATAACATTTTAGATCACATTTGATTATACGCCCTATTGGGCTGTTATTTTTTGGTGAATTTTTGGAAAGCTAAGTATTTTGAACTAATATTTTGTACTGTTTGAAGTACAATTACTAAATAACGTGCAAACTTATTATTCAGAAGTTGTTGAAATACGATTTTTTACTGCTAGAGGAACTTTACTCAAGTAGTTTAAAGTTGCCCATCGACGGTTAGAGCAAAATCCATTTTCCAGAGGTTTTTTCTTTGGATGGCCCACAGCCCAATACCCCCTAGTTGCTTTCGCCGGGCCCCTGTCAAAGCAGAAAAATTAGATTAAAAATATAAATGATCTTTGCCCCCGGCCCCCCCCTGTCGGAGAATCATTGCCCCCCCCCTTTATGGGTTGAGTGGCGCTATTACTGTCCCCTCCACCCCCCTCCAGTGTGTTTTTGTTTTTAACAGTTGATGCGAGCCAACAGATAATCCTTGCATATAATCTTTCTCCCAGCACAAAACGCTTTTTCTGTCTCGTGCTAGATGGGGCAAACATGTTCGCTTACAACTTTTAAATGTGAAACCCGAAACGGGCTGGGTTGGGTTGGCCCTCACTCAGTCGGGCGACGAATTTTATAATGTAAAATAAGTGTGAGGACTGCCATGCTCGTTCAGCGGCTATGGGGCTCTATCTGGCTTATTCTGGACATCCTTTCACACTAAAAAATTCGTCGCATGCCGAGCGCGAACTGTAGTACCCAAGGGTGAGTCATACGTTTACATGACCACTTCGAAGTGCTACAGAGGGATGCGTACCACGTCCATGTAGCATTCGTGGGTCTTGTAAACACCCGTTCGTGGCGCTTTCTCCATCTGGTGCTACAGAAACCGAAGCGCTTGACAGACCTGGATCGGACGTCTGAATCGCATCGGCTTTATTCATGTAAACACTCGTAATTCCATTGAGACGTTGGAGAACGCCTGGTAAAGAAGGTGGGCACAGAAGGGCATAGAATGGGGCACAGAAGGGGACCACGTAATTTGTGCTAGGGCAACTCGAATTTCAGTTAAATTAACTGAAAATAAGCTAAGCGTACATGACTAGAAAGATATTCGTGTGGTTATTTGGGTTTAAGCTGACCTAGTTTACTACATGCAGGGGCTAGAGCAACGTGGAACCTACTCACTATTCGCTAAAGGGAGGGCAAGTAGGAATGGTTTTCTGAGCATACTGGGGTGAAGCGCCTTTCGTAACGCATTGGCCCTAATCGCGGTCTTGCTTCTTGTAAACAGGTGCCGTCTTTTGATGCGCATTTCAAAGCACATGTTAAAATGCACTTTCTTGTGGCCATGTAAACGTAGTGAGTGACGACTAGTCCAGGCCAGCCCGTTTCAGATTTCGCATTTAAAAATTCTTAGCGGCTCTGTTTACCTCTCCAGTGGGAGGTCGAGTGAGCGGTATAGTCCTTATTCCACTCCAAAATTATGACGTTATGAAGAAGCACGATGAAGAAAGGGTCTTTAGTGCTGGCAGAAGTGTTGCGCGCGAGGATCAGCGGCTGGCCCGCTTCGGCCAGTAAGATTTATGCTGATTTCACACTAAATTCTTGCAAGAGCCGGGCGCACGCTGGACCAGGCAGCAGAGAGAGACAACCCAAAACGGTGGCTTCCAATATTGCAAGTTTAAATTCGTGGCCCTCAAAATAAGCGGCGGTGTTTACCTCCTCTAGCGTAACAGAGTAGAATCCACCTGCCATAATTATGAGCGAGGACACAATTCTCCCAACAAGGCATAGCATGCGTCAGCATTTTCACACTACTAAATTACGCATGCTGGGCCAAACATAATTTAGTAGTGTGAAGCAGCCACGGTGGCCCGGAAACAAGCTAGACGAATGAAATTAGTGTGAAATCAGTAATCCTGCTCCCTGAGGTGATCGGCGGTTTCGCGGTTAGTGTCCCCGGTTTTGCCCCTCTCCTCACTGCACTTTTTTCTCCTCCAAAAACGTCTAGTAATGTTCAGAATAGAACTGGTTCATCTATACAAGCATTAGATTGCTTCAGATGACTTAAGGATCCAAGAAATAAATAAAATAAAAAGAATGTTATTTTTTGCTGACGACCGACAGTTTTGGTTTACAAAAAACAAATTCGGATGAATTTCATGATGATAAATGTTAATAATTACGTACCATCAGTCGGGAAGTTCTTTAAAGTTAGTTTTTTTTTGGTGTGTGTGTGTGTGTGTGTGTGTGTGTGTGTGTGTGTGTGTCCCCTGATAAAGATAAGTTGTCTCTGTGTCAAGTGGGTTTCCTGCTTCTAATATTACTGTAAAATGAACTAAAGAGTGTTCTTGAGCAGAATGTCAAGCTTCATCCGAAAACCTTTCCTAACCCTTAAAATACGGTACGCGAAAAAAAAAACCAAGGCATGTGCAAAGCATGACTTCAAGAAAAATGTCAAATGTTTTCGGAATCGAACTATCACGAACTAGAGTAAACTTGTAGCGTACCTTAAAGAAAAACATGCTAGGAGGTGCAACAAACAAAATTAAAAGAGCTTGTTGCACCTACTGGAACATGTTTTTCTTTAAATTGATTTTCAGGTGTGTTTAGCTGTTTATGTAAGTAAGCCTACGTGAAGAAAGATGCCAAAAGATGAAGAAAGATGCACACGTTAATAGCTGCAACTTTCCTGGAAGTGCTGCACTTTGTTGTTAAGCATGGAAAAAAGCCTACTAAAAAGCACTAAAAACACTAAAACTGCTGCAACACGATTTTAGTATTTCAGGTGTTGAATGACGTTTATTTAGGAGCCTATGCTAGGATCAAAGTATTCCGTCCGACAGCTTTTCGTGTAAGATTTTTAAGTGCTTATAATTCAGAAATTATAAGAGCGAGAATTACAAACCAAAATAAAATATAAAAGAAAGAGTAAATAAACATTGACAAAATAGACTCAATTCGAAGGAAGTTTACCAAGTTACTTCCAGGCCTTAGAAACTTAACTTATCGCGATTGCTTAAAATCACTTAAACTTGGCACCCTTGAGTATCGTCGCTTAAAAACCGACTTTTTTGACCTTCCAAATTCTACACAACGTGTTACCTTTTGAACTGCCGTTGTTTGAGCTCAGCCCACTTTCTAAGACTTCGTAGGAACCATCTCAAGTTATCATTTCCCCATTTCAATACAAACCTTAGGAAGTCCTTCTTAGCCATTCGTATTATCCCA